>CM060934.1:525796326-525973826 GCA_030765085.1 Allium cepa | reverse complement strand
TTTGAATGGAATTTGAATTCAAACAGAAATTTTATTCAAACAAATATTTATTACAATCTTGAATAGTACAAATTCATGCTCTTACTATACATATACAATTTAGAATACATCACGATTTCAATTTACATTAACAACCTCACTACATATCACTCACACTCGTATTTTGTCTTCAACTGCATTCCAGTTTGAATCCAGCATCTGAGAAATCTGCAAAAATATTCACTAACGCAGTAAAATTGAAAAAGAAATATTGTTGCAATATAAAATAAAATATTGTTTTTGAAAATATCATTTGCCTCAGTTATTTGGGTTGTACGTCGTTATTCACACTTGAATTCATCACAAAGTCGTGCATATAGATATATACACTTGATAACGCTATCAGGGACAAGTAATCATAAGTGGCCGCAATACACATGTGTACATTCATACACGTGTGCACTGCCTCGCCAACTCGTGTGCGCAGCCAACAAGAGCAAATGTGCAAATGCTCAAACTCAAAGGCAACAAAGGTCAGGGACCAAGTGCAATAGATACGATGAACCAAATGCCCGTACTACATGAAATACATGGAGACAAAGCAACTGGCACAAGACCACACAGCAGTATACATGAATACAACAACAGTATCGAATACAATATGCACAAGCGAAGAACCAAAGTCAGTGGCAAGCTTCAAACTGCAAATCCAAAACAGATGCACAATTCCACCAAACAAAGACCAGCTACAACATGTCAATGCAATAAACTGAATGCAAAGGGTACAAAAACAAGTCGCGGTCTCAAGTGACACAGTTGCAAACAACAAGACAGAGTAGTTCAGTGTGGTAGTGCACAACCAACGTCATAACCAAATGTTGAGAGACAGTCTCATAAGACCAGAAGTACAGCAAGACCAAACTGCATAAGTGACCATGCAAACTGACTCGAACCAATACAGTGACAATATGCAGCATACCAGAGGTCTCAACAGGAAAATCAAGATCAACTAATCAAACAATGCATTCAAAGTACAAACCAGTTCATGTATGCATCAGTGGCCCAACACAGAAACACAATGAAAATCAAAGAAAGGATGAAGACAACATGAAGTGAATCAAGTGACACAGCAGTCTTTGAACAAGAAAACCAGTGACATGAATGCAGTGTACATGAATGCATCAATAAACCAAACTGCAAGACCTCAAGTGACACGGTGAAGCAGTATAAAACCAAAGTTACAAGCATACAAAATACTCAATGCATGCAACAATGTGCACAGGCCAGAAACAACAACTCAATGCAACACAGCAGCTCAAAGACAGAATACATGGAAAAATGCAACAGTGAAGCTACTGAAGGCAACATGACCAAAATATGACAGTGCCAACATGAACAGAGACCAGAAGTGAAGATTGCAGCAACATCCAGTGACATGCTACAGAATATACAATGAAGACAGTGGTCAATGCCGAAGAAACAATGTACACAAATGGAACACAAGTTAGTTGCAAGCTGCAAACACCAAGTGACAAAATGCAAAGAGCAACAGTGAGTGGCAATGAACCATCCAGAGAAACTCAGTGAGTATATGCCGAAGTCAGAGACAAGTAGCAGTATACAAAATGGAGTGAATGCAACATGGTAAACAACCAAAGTGCAACAAGTATTGCAGTAATAAACAATATCAGAAAATCAAGTACAAGGCAACATGTACACCATGATATAATGTGCACCAGTAATGCAAGCTATAGATACAAAGAACAGAGAACATGCATAAAGAACCAGAACACAAGTACAGGGAACAAACTCATGAATGCAGTAACAAGTTCTGCTACTCAAATATACTAAATGCAATCCGAAGCAGTGACAATCAACAGTGAAGCCGTAATTCATGTAAAACCGACCAGAGAAGATAGCCGTAGCAGTGATAATCAACTAAAGCCGTAATTCACAGTAAAACCGAAGTCAAAGTTGACAAAATCAGATGACCATGTGAAAAAATTCAAATTCGTATCTTTGAAAAAGTCAGCAATGAAAAAGGGAAAGTTTCTTCCTTTCTACACAAGAGAATCGAACGCGTGAAATTAAAGCCGTGTGTATCAAGGTGTAAGTATATCAGGAAAGACGTGCGCAACAGGCAATTGAGAATTAGGAAAGTATCAAATTGATACGAAGGAATTCAAGTGTCACGAATTCATATAAATACTGAATCCCAATTTACATCATCGGCATCGAGTTTTCATACGAAAATGACAATAGCACAAACAGAGAAATTACATACCGAATCAACTACAAACTCGATCATCAGAGAACGAGCGAGCCAAGCAACAACGAACTCGATCAACGGAGGAGCAACGCAAAACAGTGAATAAATCATCAGAGAACAACCGCGAGCAACGAGCAACACAAATCAGAGGAATCGGTCATCACAAAGCCCAAATTTGGATTGAAAAGCCGAAGCCCTAATTTGGTTGCAAAAGAGGGACGGCTGCCATTATTGGATCGGGTGAAAGAAAAACAAGGGGCCGGCCTTGTTTGTTTTAAAAAGGGCTTTAGTTGCTTTTTTTAAAGGTTTAATTATAAAGGGGTTTTTAGTTTTTATTTTGAGCAAAAATTACGGGTCCAAAGTTGTATTTTAATTTTTGCTCCTGTTTTAATTTTGAAGTTGTTTTTTCTTTTCAAGTCAAAAGAATTTGTAAATCACCACCTAGGTTGTAGGTAGTGTCAGATTGTCTAGTTAGAATTAGTTCAGTGAGTAGGGTGTGCGAGTTTGCAAAGCTTTATAGGCGGGAGCAGTGTTTGCGAGTAAGCGAAACTCTATAGGCGGGAGCAGGGTGTGCGAGTCTAGTAGAGTGTTTGTGAGCGGGAGCAAAAGGGTCTGCGAGTCTAGTAGAGTGTTTGTAAGCGTGATACTGTTTAATTCTAATAGAAATCTGGGAATGCAGCAGTAGGCAGGGGTTGCCGAAGCTGGGTAAATTTTGTGTGTGATTTACTTTTCATTATATTTATTTCTGCAGTTTATTTCTATGTTTAATTCGAGAAAATTTGCTATAACCCTATTCACCCCCCCCCCTCTAGGGTTAATCTAGATCCTACAAGTGGTATCAGAGCACGGTATTTTTCTTTAACTCTAGAGTCATGAATTCATCAAATAATGCTTTTTCTGAGGGGCAATCTATTGTTAGGCCACCCATGTTTAACGGGAATGATTATGTTTATTGGAAAGTTAGGATGAGTATTTATCTTAGTTCCGTTGATTATGATGTTTGGGATATTATTGAAACTGGCTATAAACCTCCCACTATAACTGTTGGTGATACTGAGATTCCTAAACCTAAGGATAGGTGGGATGCTAACGATAAGAAATTAAAAACTATAAATGCCAAAGCAATGAACGCTTTGATCCGTGCTCTTGATAAAAATGAATTTAATAGAATTTCTCATTGTACAACAGCACAGGAAATTTGGCACACTTTGGAGGTGACACACGAAGGAACTTCTCAAGTCAAGGAGTCTCGTCTAGCCCTATTCAGCAATGAATACGAGAACTTTGTGATGGACAAAGGCGAGAGCATAAAGGACATGTTTAGACGCTTTTCAACCTTGGTATACAACGCTAGAGCGCTTGGGAAGGTATTCACTGAAGTAGAGCTTGTGAGGAAGGTGCTACGAGTTTTACCGATGAACTTTGAGGCAAAAGTCATGGCAATACAAGAATCGAAAGATTTGAGTAAACTAAGCATGGAGGAGTTGATTGGTTACTTTATGACATATGAGCTTGAGCTAAAAGCAAAGGAAGAACGCAACAACTCCAAATCAAAGAAGAAGACTATTGCCTTAAAGAGCAAAGAAGAAAGCGATATAGAAGAAGATCCGATTGAAGAGCTTGCAATGGCTGTCAATAATCTTAGAAAATGGTCAAGATTCAAGCCACGCAAGAAGAAAACAAAGGGGAATAGGTCAAAAGATTCTGACAACTCCAATAATGAACTGACATGCTATAACTGCAACAAGCCTGGCCACTTCAAACATGAATGCCCACTTCTCAAATACAACAAAGGAAAGAAAAAGAAGAAGAAGGCTTTTGCAGCAACTTGGGATGATGAAGAAGGAGAAGAAGTTTCGGATAGCAGCTCAGAGGAGGCTAACTTGTGTCTTATGGCGAAATCAGATTCAGAAGCAAGCTCCGAGGAATCTAGTGAGGCAGGTGAGTATTCCTATAGAGATCTTGTTTTTATGTGCCTTGATCTCACTAAAGTAGTTGATGCTCTTGAATCTAAAATTGAAAAACTGAAATCTGATAGGAGAGAACTTGCTCGCGAAAATTTTAGGTTAGAAACTGAACTTGAAAATATTCAAAACCTAGAATGTAAAAGATGTAAAGTTTTAGATTCAGAATTATCAAGACTTAAGAATAGCTTTGAGAATCTTGAAAAAGAAAACTTGAGTCTTAAGGAAACCATCGACACTAGGAAAAAGGATTTTATAAATCGATGCACCTCACTTGTAACTGAAAACACAACACTAAAAAGAAAAGTCCAAAATCTTGTGAAATCTTTGAATAACTTTTCAAGAGGAGAAAAATCTTTCAACATGCTACTGGGAAATCAACTCTTTGCTAACAACAGAAAAGGACTAGGTTTTGGGAAAACACAAGTTGAGGATAATGCAAAAGGTAAGAGTGTCTTTGGTAGATACGAAATAATTGGACATCGTGTTGAAAATTGTAGTCATAGGAACAAGAACACAAAATTTATACAAGTTTGGGTTCCTAAGAATTCTACAAACAAATTTCATGTCTATTGGAACAAGAATGAAAGGACTAAACAAGTTTGGGTTCCAAAGGGATTATTTATTCATAATGCTTCTGCCACTAACAATCATGGACCTATAAAAACAAATAGGTCACAAAAATCTTTCATTGTGTAGGTGTGGTGGCAGGCTAAGGAACAACAACGGTGTTCTCTGGATTTTGGATGTTCCAGAAACACAACGGGCAACAAAGCAAAGTTCCTTAGCCTAGTATAAAGGTGACAGAATCACAATGAGCAATCACGAAAAATTATCGTAAAGGTAAAACAGGTGAAGGTATATTTAAGTGAAAATCTGCACCGTATTCTGAATGAAATCAGCCAAGATTGAGATGATGATTTATTTTTTGATTCTGACTTGTTCACTGTTCAAAATTGAGTTTGAGTTTCTTATGCACATTTTCATGGTCGGGTTTATCAAGTTAGTGATATTTTGAAGTGAAAAAGAAATTCAGATGCAGTTTATACTGGTAATCTAGTTGATAGAAAACTTACGAGTTGAACGTGATTTATGGTGAAACATACATTTGCTGCATCGTTTTTCAAAGAAAATATCTGCATATTTTTCACTTAAAACAATTTTCAAATAGCAGAAATTTTTCTCATATAACCCCTTCGAGAAAATCATGTTTGACCATATTTTCAGATTAGTCATTTTTATTTGATTTTAAATGACAAATTTTGACTAATCCGACTCCCTACTAATTATCAAAAAGATAAATAGTGATTGAAAAGGTGCTAAGTGTTGATATTTAACATACATTACTCAAGAGAGTATGTTTGGAAAATTTCTTTAGGAATTCAAACAAGAGTTATAAAACTTCTTGTTGGGTAAAGATTCCATGACCATTTCTATATCTATCATTATTTCTATCGACCATGGTTTATCAAATATTCAATATAGTTTGTCGATATGTGGTACTATAATCAGGAATCATTTGTTTTTCATGTCACATTTTTTAAAAATAAAATAAAATAAATAAATATCCAAAGTATTCACTCTCATTTAAAAGTCCTCACGGTTATGCATGGGTGAATTACTTGGGTTTTTGATTATGTGCTTCCATGCTCATTTAAAAGTCCTTACGGTTATGCATGTATGGAACGCATATCAAAATTAATTGATTAAATAGACAAGTTGATTCTAATCCCATTTAAAAGTCCTCACGGTCATGCGTGGTTAGAAGATACTTGATTTCATTTTTTAAAATTAAATTGGAATACTACTAATCTCATTTAAAAGTCCTAACGGTTATGCATGATTAGTAGATATTCAAATTCCTGATATAAATGTACCACAAGTAGATACAACTGAATGATTTTATATTAGAACGTCATTTCCATCATTTCTAAAAGTGGAATATGCGCCTAACAAGGGTAGTTATGGTTTTTGTTTGATTCTTATTGAAGTTTAATATTTATATTCAATTTGAGTTTAATGTTGGATTAATATCGATCACTTTATCTCTATTTTTCTCTCACACTATTATTCTTTTGCTGATAACAAAAGGGGGAGAGAAAAGTTAAGATTTTGTCAAATAGAATCAAGCAAAGGTCAAATAATTTTCCATTTGCATCTAGGCTTATTTGAATATTTCTATTTGTATGCATATATGTAGGGGGAGCATCATGTAGAGAGGATGCATTTAAATAGGGGGAACAATTAGAGTATATCATTAATCAAATACATTTAACACATGTACAAAATCTTAAATATATGTTTGTTATCATCAAAAGGGGGAGATTGTTGAATATGCGCTTATATGTTTTTGTTTGATGATAATAAACATATATATTCATTTAAATGTATTTGGTAATGTACTATTTTATTTTTCATAGATTAAATAAATATTTGTTGAATAAAATAAATTACACAGAATTTGAATTTGAATGGAATTTGAATTCAAACAGAAATTTTATTCAAACAAATATTTATTACAATCTTGAATAGTACAAATTCATGCTCTTACTATACATATACAATTTAGAATACATCACGATTTCAATTTACATTAACAACCTCACTACATATCACTCACACTCGTATTTTGTCTTCAACTGCATTCCAGTTTGAATCCAGCATCTGAGAAATCTGCAAAAATATTCACTAACGCAGTAAAATTGAAAAAGAAATATTGTTGCAATATAAAATAAAATATGGTTTTTGAAAATATCATTTGCCTCAGTTATTTGGGTTGTACGTCATCATTCACACTTGAATTCATCACAAAGTCGTGCATATAGATATATACACTTGATAACGCTATCAGGGACAGGTAATCATAAGTGGCTGCAATACACACGTGTACATTCATACACGTGTGCACTGCCTCGCCAAATCGTGTGCGCAGCCAACAAGAGCAAATGTGCAAATGCTCAAACTCAGAGGCAACAAAGGTCAGGGACCAAGTGCAACAGATACGATGAACCAAATACCCGTACTACATGAAATACATGGAGACAAAGCAACTGGCACAAGACCACACAGCAGTATACATGAATACAACAACAGTATCGAATACAATATGCACAAGCGAAGAACCAAAGTCAGTGGCAAGCTTCAAACTGCAAATCCAAAACAGATGCACAATGCCACCAAGCAATACAAAGACCAGCTACAACATGTCAATGCAATAAGCTGAATGCAAAGGGTACAAAAACAAGTCGCGGTCTCAAGTGACACAGTTGCAAACAACAAGACAGAGTAGTTCAGTGTGGCAGTGCACAAGCAACGTCATAACCAAATGTCGAGAGACAGTCTCATAAGACCAGAAGTACAGCAAGACCAAACTGCATAAGTGACCATGCAAACTGACTCGAACCAATACAGTGACAATATGCAGCATACCAGAGGTCTCAACAGGAAAATCAAGATCAACTAATCAAACAATGCATTCAAAGTACAAACCAGTTCATGTATGCATCAGTGGCCCAACACAGAAACACAATGAAAATCAGAGAAAGGATAAAGACAACATGAAGTGAATCAAGTGACGCAGCAGTCTTTGAACAAGAAAATCAGTGACATGAATGCAGTGTACATGAATGCATCAATAAACCAAACTGCAAGACCTCAAGTGACACGGTGAAGCAGTATAAAACCAAAGTTACAAGCATACAAAATACTCAATGCATGCAACAATGTGCACAGGCCAGAAACAACAACTCAATGCAACACAGCAGCTCAAAGACAGAATACATGGAAAAATGCAACAGTGAAGCTACTGAAGGCAACATGACCAAAATATGACAATGCCAACATGAACAGAGACCAGAAGTGAAGATTGCAGCAACATCCAGTGACATGCTACAGAATATACAATGAAGACAGTGGTCAATGCCGAAGAAACAATGTACACAAATGGAACACAAGTTAGTTGCAAGCTGCAAACACCAAGTGACAAAATGCAAAGAGCAACAGTGAGTGGCAATGAACCATCCAGAGCAACTCAGTGAGTATATACCGAAGTCAGAGACAAGTAGCAGTATACAAAATGGAGTGAATGCAACATGGTAAACAACCAAAGTGCAATAAGTATTGCAGTAATAAACAATATCAGAAAATCAAGTACAAGGCAACATGTACACCATGATATAATGTGCACCAGTAATGCAAGCTATAGATACAAAGAACAGAGAACATGCATGAAGAACCAGAACACAAGTACAGGGAACAAACTCATGAATGCAGTAACAAGTTCTGCTACTCAAATATACTAAATGCAATCCAAAGCAGTGACAATCAACAGTGAAGTCGTAATTCATGTAAAACCGACCAGAGAAGATGGCCGTAGCAGTGACAATCAACTAAAGCCGTAATTCACAGTAAAACCGAAGTCAAAGTTGACAAAATCAGATGACCATGTGAAAAAATTCAAATTCGTATCTTTGAAAAAGTCAGCAATGAAAAAGGGAAAGTTTCTGCCTTTCTACACAAGAGAATCGAACGCGTGAAATTAAAGCCGTGTGTATCAAGGTGTAAGTATATCAGGAAAGACGTGCGCAACAGGCAATTGAGAATTAGGAAAGTATCAAATTGATACGAAGGAATTCAAGTGTCACGAATTCATATAAATACTGAATCCCAATTTACATCATCGGCATCGAGTTTTCATACGAAAATCACAATAGCACAAACAGAGAAATTACCTACCGAATCAACTACAAACTCGATCATTAGAAAACGAGCGAGCCAAGCAACAACGAACTCGATCAACAGAGGAGCAACGCAAAACAGTGAATAAATCATCAGAGAACAACCGCGAGCAACGAGCAACACAAATCAGAGGAATCGATCATCACAAAGCCCCAATTTGGATTGAAAAGTCGAAGCCCTAATTTGGTTGCAAAAGAGGGACGGCTGCCATTATTGGATCGGGTGAAAGAAAAACAAGGGGCCGGCCTTGTTTGTTTTAAAAAGGGCTTTAGTTACTTTTTGTTTAGGGTTTAATTATAAAGGGGTTTTTAGTTTTTATTTTGAGCAAAAATTACGGGTCCAAAGTTGTATATTAATTTTTGCTCCTGTTTTAATTTTGAAGTTGTTTTTTCTTTTCGAGTCAAAAGAATTTGTAAATCACCACCTAGGTTGTAGGTAGTGTCAGATTGTCTAGTTAGAATTAGTTCAGTGAGCAGGGTGTGCGAGTTTGCAAAGCTCTATAGGCGGGAGCAGTGTTTGCGAGTAAGCGAAACTCTATAGGCGGGGCAGGGTGTGCGAGTCTAGTAGAGTGTTTGTGAGCGGGAGAAAAAGGGTCTACGAGTCTAGTAGAGTGTTTGTAAGTGTGATACTGTTTAATTCTAATAGAAATCTGGGAATGCAGCAGTAGGCAGGGGTTGCCGAAGCTGGGTAAATTTTGTGTGTGATTTACTTTTCAGCATATTTATTTCTGCAGTTTATTTCTGTGTTTAATTCGAGAAAATTTGCTATAACCTATTCACCCCCCCCCCCCCTCTAGGGTTAATCTAGATCCTACACACATCAGAGCGTTTCCGCGATCGAATTCATTTTGAATTTGATAAATGTATTGCTTGTGAGGTATGTGTTCGTGTATGTCCCATAGATCTACCCGTTGTTGATTGGAGGTTTAAAAGAGAGATTAAAAAAACAATTGTTTAATTATAGTATTGATTTTGGAGTCAGTATATTTTGTGGTAATTGTGTCGAGTATTGTCCAACAAATTGTTTATCGATGACTGAAGAATATGATTTTTCAACTTATGATCGTCACGAATTAAATTATAAACAAATTGCATTAGGTCGGTTACCAATGTCAGTAATTGGAGATTACACAATCCAAACAATTATGAATTCCAGTCAAATCAAAATGGATAAAGATAAACCCCTTGATTCAAGAACGATTACTGATTATTAATATTTTTTTATATAAAGATAAACAGAAACAAGTCTTTTTTTATGAGAATCTAATAAACTTATCTTATTAACTATTGATTATTGAGAATCACTCTTTAATTTAAACTGTGAATATGTGTTTTCTTAATTATTTTAAAATATTAAAAAAATTAATTTCTAAAAGAAAAAAGAAAAGATTGGCCGATCATTTTAATATTTAATAACTTTATCTATATCTACAGTAATCCATCCATATTAAGATTTAATTGCATTAAAAACTCATCATATAGAAGAAGAAAAATAAGGGGAACACCCCTCTCTTTCCTGGACAATTTAGTAAGGTCATGAAACATTTTGACTGATTTTTCTCTTATACATAATGGATTTACCTGGACCAATACATGATATACTTGTAGTATTTCTGGGATCATTTCTTATATTAGGAGGTCTAGGAGTAGTATTGTTTACTAATCCAATTTATTCCGCCTTTTCGTTGGGATCAGTTCTTGTTTGTATATCCTTATTCTATATTTCATCAAACTCCTTCTTTGTAGCTACCGCCCAGCTTCTTATTTATGTGGGAGCCATAAATATCTTAATCATATTTGCTGTTATGTTCGTGAATGGTTCAGAATATGCTAACGACTCCTATCTTTGGACTATTGGAGATGGAGTCACTTCACTAGTTCGTATAAGTATTCTTTTTTCACTAATTACTACTATCACAGATACGTCATGGTACGGAATTATTTGGACTACAAGATCAAATCAGATTATAGAGCAAGACTTTATAAACAACGTTCAACAAATTGGAATTCATTTATCAATAGATTTTTATCTTCCGTTTGAACTAATTTCTATAATTCTTTTAGTTTCTTTGATAGGCGCAATTACTATGGCTCGTCAATAATAAATAGTTTAGTTAGAATTAAAAAAAAATTAGTTTAATCTACTGTCAATATTCCCTTTTTTATATAATCGCTCGATTCTAGTCAATCAACTTGGTTGAATTTTTGTTCATATTGAAACGAATCGAGGTT
This sequence comes from Allium cepa, assembly GCA_030765085.1. Taxonomy (NCBI): domain Eukaryota; kingdom Viridiplantae; phylum Streptophyta; class Magnoliopsida; order Asparagales; family Amaryllidaceae; genus Allium; species Allium cepa. The sequence continues at coordinate 525,962,646 of CM060934.1, read as the reverse complement.
GATCAGGAGTTAGTCAATGATGTTCGAACATGTACTTTTTTTGAGTGCCTATTTATTTGCAATCGGTATCTATGGATTGATCACAAGTCGAAACATGGTTAGAGAACTTATGTGTCTTGAACTTATACTAAATTCGGTTAATATTAATCTCCTACTATTTTCTGATATATTTGATAGTCGCTAATTAAAAGGCAGGATTTTCTCAATCTTTATTATAGCGATTGCAGCGGCGGAAGCTGCTATTGGGCTAGCTATTGTTTCGTCGATCTATCGTAACAGAAAATCAACTCGTATTAATCAATCAAGTTTGTTAAAAAATTAACCATAACTATAATATAAATACATATAAGAATATATATATATATATATAGAAATTGTAGAAAAAACTTTCTATAAAATATCATTTCAGTGTCTTTTACATATTTATTTACAAATAATACTAATATGTATAGTAATATTTCAATATATATTTAGATTGAAATATTGACCATCCATTAGTCAACGTGAAGTTGCACGTGTGATTCATGCGACTCATATGATCATGGTTGTTGAAAGATAAATCAAACTCTCTTGGTCCCTTCTGATGAACAGATTTATAAAAAATTTGATTCGTAAGATTTTTTTTGATAAATCATTGATTCATCTGGTTTCTATATATAAAGAACATATAAATATATAATAAATTATATAATTATAAATTTATTATTATTATTATTTACTTTACCAGATCAAAAATTTTTATGTTCAAAACTGGAATTTATAGACCCAATGTCACATTCAGTAAAAATTTATGATACATGTATAGGGTGCACTCAATGTGTACGAGCCTGCCCCACAGATGTATTGGAAATGATACCTTGGGACGAATGTAAAGCTAAGCAAATTGCTTCCGCGCCAAGAACGGAAGACTGTGTAGGTTGTAAAAGATGTGAATCTGCCTGTCCAACAGATTTTTTGAGTGTCCGTGTTTATTTATGGCATGAAACAACTCGCAGCATGGGTCTATCTTATTGATACGTTATAATAAATTCCACTTGAATCATTTGATTCCTTTTTACCGATAAAAGCCCGTGCTCAAAAGAATATATTTTCTTGAGCACGGGCTTTTTGGTCAAAACGCATCTTGTCTTTATCACGAGTTATTTCCCTTGGTTAACAATACTTGTAGTTTTGCCAATATTCGTGGGTTCCTCAATTTTATTTCTCCCCCATAAAGGGAATAAGATATTTAGATGGTATACTATATGTATTTGTTTGTTAAAACTCCTTATAACAACCTATGTCTTCTGTTATCATTTCCAATTGGACGATCCATTAATTCAATTAGAAGAGGATGCTAAATGGATGAACGTTTTCAATTTTCGCTGGAGACTGGGAATCGACGGACTTTCCATATGACCTATTTTACTAACAGGATTTATCGCTACTTTAGCAGCTTGGCCTGTTACTCGAAATTCGCGATTGTTCTATTTTCTGATGTTAGCAATGTACAGTGGTCAAATAGGATTATTTTCTTATAGAGACCTTTTACTTTTTTTATCATGTGGGAGTTAGAATTAATTCCTGTTTACTTACTTTTATCTATGTGGGGAGGAAAGAAACGTTTGTACTCGGCTACAAAGTTTATTTTGTACACTGCGGGGGGTTCCATTTTTCTCTTAATAGGAGTTCTAAGTATGGGTTTATATGGTTCCAATGAACGGACATTGGATTTTGATAGATTAGCTAATCAGTCATATCCTGTGACATTAGAAATAATATTCTAGTTGGGCTTCCTTATTGCTTATGCTGTCAAATCACCGATTATACCCCTACATACATGGTTACCAGATACCCATGGAGAAGCACATTACAGTACATGTATGCTTCTAGCGGGAATCTTATTAAAAATGGGAGCATATGGATTAATTCGTATCAATATGGAATTATTACCACATGCTCACTCTATATTTTCTCCCTTGTTAGTGATAGTGGGGGCAATCCAAATAATTTATGCAGCTTCAACCTTGCTTGGTCAACGCAATCAAAAAAAGAATAGCCAATTCTTCTGTATCACACATGGGTTCCACAATTATAGGAATTAGTTCTATAACCGACATGGGACTCAACGAAGCCATTTTATAAATACTCTCTCATGGATTTATTGGCGCTGCACTTTTTTTCTTGGTAGGAATGAGTTATGATAGAATACGTCTTGTTTATCTCGACGAAATGGGGGGAATATCCATTCCAATGTCAAAAATATTTGCCATGTTTAGTAGTTTCTCGATGGCTTCTCTTGCATTGCCGGGAATGAGTTGTTTTGTTGCGGAATTAGTAGTGTTTTTTGGACTAATTACCTGTCCAAAATATCTTTTAATGCCAAAAATATTAATTACCCTTGTAATGGCAATTGGAATGATATTAACTCCTATTTATTTGTTATCTATGTTACGTCAAATGTTCTATGGATACAATTTTTTCAATGTTCTAAACTCAAATCTCATGGATTCTGGACCACGAGAACTATTTGTTTCAATCTGTATCCACTTACCCGTAATAGGAATTGGTATTTATCTCGATTTCGTTCTTTCTTTATCAGTTGACAAGATACAAGCTATCCTATCTAATTATTTTTATAGATAGTTTTTTTTCTTAATGAGATAGAAAGTCTTATAATTAAAAATTATAATATTTTTGAAACTATTCGCTGTACAACGAAAATAATAATAATAAAGTGAATTAGAAAGATGTATCCCAAGTTTTTAAGAACTGTTTGAATTAAGATTCAAACAGTTCTTAAAAACTCACACAAATTTTCGTTATATATGTCTTACTTATTCCGCATGGAATTTCTACAATTTAATTAGATTTTATGTAAATGAACCATAACTATGTAGACCTCCTAATAGATTGATCCCAAAATAGCATATCCAAATTATAAAAAATCCTATAGAAGCTACAAGTGCCGAATTCGTACAGTGCAAACTTTGATTTGTTCTAGTATGTGAATAAATCGCGAATATGGTCCAAGTAATAAATGCCCAAGTTTCCTTGGGGTCCCAATTCCAATAAGACCCCCATGCTTCGTTAGCCCATACTGCTCCAGAAAGAATACCTATGGTCAAAAAGGTAAACCCTAAACTAATAACACGATAACTCCAATAATCCAAACGCTGAATTAATTGATATTTATAATAATTTGGAAATGAAAGAAAAGAAGTGGTTTTAACAACACTTCTTTTTTCGTTCAAGTATTCAATCTTCCCAAAGAAAAATGACTTAATTAATATTAATAAATTTTTGCTTCTAAAAAAAATATCGATGTTTTTTCGAAATGTAATGACTAAAAAAGCGACTGATAATAACGAACCACATAAAAGAGCCGCATAGCTCAATAACATCATACTTACATGCATCATTAACCACTGAGATTGTAGAGCAGGTACTAATATTGCTGATTGATGCATTTTACTTGAAAGACCAGATGTAGCGAAACCTTGAGTAAAAATGGCACTTGGCGCGGTTATTGTGCTTAAATCATTTTTATGATTCCATAGCTTGGAAACCATATGAATAATGGAAAAACTCCACGAAAGGAAGATCAATGACTCGTATAAATTACTTAATGGAAAATGTCTCGAAGAAATCCAACGAATAACTAATAATCCTGTCAGAGAAAAAAAAGTAGCTAACATTCCTTTTTCCGACGAATGGCGTAATCCGATGATTTCGTGAACTGATAGAATCATTAAATGAATTGCAATCACAATTGAAACGATCGAAAAAGAGAGTTGAGCTAATATATGTTCTAAAGTTGCAAATATCATACATAAAAAGGGTCTCGTTACAGAATTGAAATAGGGAATTAAATACATTATAAGATCCATTCTATCTCTTTTAGAGTATGCCGCTACTCGGACTCGAACCGAGATGCTCTAGCACTGCTTCCTAAGAGCAGCGTGTCTACCAATTTCACCATAGCGGCTTACTTGAAATAATAATAGTCAATTCATGTTGAATCGTCTAGATGTAGATTTTAGAATCCGATATAGTTATCCTTTAGGAAATGGATGAATAAGGGTTCTTTTAAACTCTTTTGTTTAAACTAAAGTATTCTTTTCATTTTTAATAACACTTAGAAAACTTAGAAAGATCTTTTTTATCAAAAAATAAATATGAATTAAATAAATAGGATGATTTTATACATATCAAGATATAATTACTAAATTTAATAAACGAAATTAGAAAATAAAGACTCGTTTTCTAAAAATCTTGTTTTTAGTCTACTTTTTAATGTATTTAGTGTATTAGTGTATTAATGTTTATTGTTTGTTATGTACATAATTTAAATATAGAATAATACTTAGTAAACGTAAACAAAACAAATTTCATTTGATCTTGAGATAGACATATAATAAAACAGTTTTAATATTCATTATAATTACATTTTATTTCTTTTCCATTAGGAAAAGAAATAAAATAATACTTAGAACCAAACTAGCAGCTATTTTATGTTGAATATTAACTTATCTGTCTGCTAGTTCTAACTAACCTTGAGGAGGTAAATAAATACATAAGTTAATGAAAAATTTGCATATTCTATATATAGAAAAGTTCTTTAAATCACGGAATTCAAATTATTCCAAGATTTTCTTATTTGTTTGCCGAACAAAAAACTTTTTGAATTTCCCGTAGAAACTGACTTTGCTAAAGAAAAGGCTTTTAGTGCAACTAAATTTCCCTTTTTCTTCCAAATATTTCTACAAATACGTTTTTTTGATATAGAAGTACGTTTTTTGAAACTGCCATAAAAAGTTCTTCCTTTTTATTGTTGTATGTGAAAGACATGTATTGATCTGTATGGATTGTTTTTTTTAGTTTTAGCCATTTTTTATATTATATTTAATTTCGTCGATAATCTTTTTTTTATACAAATATATTGTTTATATATACATGTGTGTTACATATATGATAAACTAGGAAAAAATAGAAGAAAAGAAAGAAAATTTTTTAAAGGAATTTTCTAGTAGTTAATATGTTAAACAAGACATTTCGTTAGCTAAGAAAGGGAACTTTCATTTTACGTTTTTTTTATTCAGTTCTAGAATATAAGAAGTAAGGATTTTTATAAGATTTCTGATATTTTCTTATCTTATTGGATTGAAATCCAATCAATAAATTTCATAAAAAATAGAAATTGGGTAATTTAAAAAAAATTAATAGAAGAATTAGTTGATTTATTGATGCAGACTATATATCCATATCCATATTCTACTGATATTGTATAGTTATTTTTGCTTACTTTGCTTACTTTTCTTACTTTTTCTTTGCTTACTATAGTATATGATATGGTTATATATTACTAGAATACAATTCTAGTCTAGTGGAAAAAAAAATTAATATCATATTCTCCTTCTCTTTTTTTATAAAAATATATTTTTCTACTTCAAAAATGAATATTTTAGTTAAAAAATTAATAACTAAAAAATGACTCTATATCGAGCTATTTGGACAAAGCATTTAAGCAATAATTTATAACTTTTTCAAAATTTTGAAATATCTGAAAAAAATAAGAAAAATGTAAAATAAGAATATTTAAGATTTCATATCTTTTTTTTCTTTTTTTTATTGTTTTCTTGAAAAGCAATAAAAATTGGTGCATCGGAAACAATTATAAGAAAAAAACGAAAATTTGTGTTTTTTATGGAACATACATATAAATATGCATGGATAATATCATTTCTTCCATTTCCTATTACTATGTTAATAGGATTTGGACTTCTACTTATTCGTGCAGCAACAAAAAATATTCGACGTATGTGGGCTTTCCCGAGTGTTTTGATGCTAACTATAGCTATGGTATTTTCTGTTAATCTTTCTATTCAGCAAATAAACGGAAATTTTATCTATCAATATCTATGGTCTTGGACTGTCAATAATGATTTTTCTTTAGAGTTCGAACACTTGATTGATCCGCTTACTTCTATTATGCCAATATTAATTACTACTGTTGGAATCATGGTTCTTATTTATAGTGATAATTATATGTCTCATGATCAAGGATATTTGAGATTTTTGGCTTATATGAGTTTTTTCAATACTTCTACGTTGGGATTAGTTACTAGTTCTAATTTAATACAAAATTATATTTTTTGGGAACTTGTAGGAATGTGTTCCTATTTATTAATAGGTTTTTGGTTCACACGACCAATTGCAGCAAGTGCTTGTCAAAAAGCTTTTGTAACCAATCGTATAAGGGATTTTGGTTTATTATTAGGAATTTTAGGATTTTATTGGATAACGGGTAGTTTAGAATTTCGAGATTTGTTCGAAATAGTTACTAAATTAATTCATAATAATGGAGTAAATTCTTTATTTATTACTCTTTGTGCTTCTTTTTTATTCCTTGGCGCGGTTGCTAAATCTGCATAATTTTCCCTTCACATATGGTTGCCTGATGCTATGGAAGGACCCACTCCCATTTCGGCTCTTATACATGTTGCTACTATGGTAGCAGCAGGAATTTTTCTTGTAGCTCGTCTTCTTCCTCTTTTCATAGTCATACCTTACATAATGAATCTTATTTCCTTAATAGGTGTAATAACAGTATTATTAGGAGCTACTTTGGCTCTTGCTCAAAGAGATATTAAAAGAAATTTAGCTTATTCTACTATGACTCAATTGGGTTATATTATATTAGCTCTGGGTATAGGTTCTTATAGGGCTGCTTTATTCCATTTGATCACTCATGCCTATTCGAAAGCTTTATTGTTTTTAGGATCTGGATCCATTATTCATTCAATGGAATCCGTTGTTGGATTTTCACCAGATAAAAGTCAAAATATGGTTCTTATGGGAGGGTTAACAAAATATATTCCAATTACAAGAATTACTTTTTTATTAGGTACACTTTATCTTTGTGGTATTCCACCTCTTGCTTGTTTTTGGTCGAAAGACGAAATTCTTAATGATAGTTGGTTGTATTCACCAATTTTCGCAATAATCGTTTCATTTACAGCAGGATTCACTGCATTTTATATGTTTCGAATGTATTTACTTACCTTTGATGGACATTTACGTATTCATTTTCAAAATTACAGTAGCTCTAAAAATAGTTCTTTCTGTTCAATATCTTTATGGGGAAAAGAAGTACCCCAAGCAAAAAAAAAAATTACTGTTTTCAACAATGAGTACTACGGTTTCTTTTTTTTCAAAAAATACATATCAAATTAAAAAAAATTCAAAATATAGTATGATACTTTAGTACTTACTTTAGAAAAAAAATATAGTTACGCCTATCCTCACAAGTCGGACAATATTATGACTGAGATGATGATTAAAATATGCCAAACAATCATAGATAAAATTTTAAATCATATCAAAAATTAATTTAACAAACATAAGAAATCTTAGAAGTTGTGAATGTGTTAAAGCACTCACCCTTTTGAATTTAAATTAAATTTAAATCCAAAATTTGAACATTTTCAGAATTCGTCCAAACCGGCACCAAAATGTCCGGAATTCCAATACGAACCTAGCGGAGAAATCCGCGTATGAATTTGACCTCGTACGTAAAAGTTATTGGCATTAGAACATCACACGAATTAAATTAAAATAAATAAAATAATACCCAATAAAACACGTCATCACCTTCCAGCTATGATACGCGCACGAATTACTTCAGCCACATCATCGAAAACCGTGTTTTGACCATCGAGAACGCGCGCCTACGTGCGCCACTGGCCATGGCACCAACCCGAAACCCTCGCCTAGCCTCCCCCTTCACGTTGCCGAACTCCGGCCTTCCCCTGTGCAAGCCACCGCTGCCGAAGTACTAGAGTTTTCAAACCCTAATTCGCTAAAGTCGAACACCTCCGGCCGAATTAGACCACATGACCACCATCAAACAGCTCCAAACCCCGACCTCTCCAATACCCAGAAAGGAATTTCTCGATTGCTGCCCAAATCGAAAACGCCCAAATCGCCATCATGGGTTCGTGATTTAGAACTTTGACCACGATTTCCCGCTGATTCGAGCAACATTTCCAAAAACGAACAGTTGATGCAGATTCGCATTGTTGAGATCTTCGACCTTATAATTTTTTTGAAGAGTTTGAATTTCAATTTGATTTTGAATTGTAACTGGATATATAATTTGATTGTCTGCCATTGAGGAGAAGAGAAGGAATTTTACGCACATACAAATGAGAAATAGAGGCAGGCTAGGGTTTATAACAGTGTATTTATAGAGAAGGTTGAAAAAGAATAGATGGCTCAGATTGGTATACGCGTTAAACGGTAAAGTGGCCCGAAAAGACGTACTGACTCTGTAACGAAATTGGGTCCACCCGTATATCAAAATAGATGTTTTAAAATATTTTAAATACAATAGAAAAGGTTTCAAGTCCAAATTCCATCGTATGAAGAAGTTATGCTAAAATCAATATTTTTCAAATTGATTTCAATTTATTTTATTTCAAGGCGTTTCAAGCCCGTACAATCAAACGATAAGCCCGATCGCTACGAAACTTGAAATCCTACAACAGTTCTTACCCACATAAATGAGAAATTTATTTTCATTTAAATGTAATTGTTTTACAATAAATTTGGTAGACTAGATATATTCTGGTAATTTATGATGATTGTTACCATAGCCTTAAAATTTCACTTAGGCTTATTATTTCAACTATTTATTAAAATTACTTACATCATATGGGTTCATTCTATTACCATAAATCATACATTAATTCATATATTCATACAATACTTACCTTTATTTACTTATAATAAAATTTCATTCCCAAATATAACAGTTACAACAAATTAATTGGGCAATTAAATAGTAACTTACGACTGTTACTATTTCTTTGATTCATTAATTACAATTAATATTCTCAATAAATTTATTTACTTGGTCTCATGCTTTCTATTACATCAATTACTACCTTATAAATAAATTTTGCATTTCATTTTTAATTTACATTCACACTTTCCATTATTATATTAATTATCATTAAAGTACATTTAATTATCTTTATTTGTAATTGGTGAATTAACTGGTAACAACCATTTGTCACCAGTTTACCTTTTATAATACTTGTATGTTCATTCTTCCCAACCAATTACCATCTATTATATTATAACTTTACAATTTTAATAAATTCATTAGTTGTCATTTCATTCAACCTATGAATTTATTAACCTAAATTAGCACTGTTACGTTTTAATTTACTTATTAGCTTACAATAAGTGCTACCATTAGTTCATACACTAATTTATTCCATTTCCATTCCTTATACATTATTTTATTAGTAAGCCGACATTTTAAATTATTAATTTACCTTTTATATCCTATTATAAACTAATGCACACATTAATTAAGATTTTAAATCAAATTAATCACTTCATCTTGGTAACATTCTTTTATTACAATAAGAATATAATTAACATTTACATTGTTTCACTTATTGGAATTACATCCAAATTATTAACAATTAACTTACATTTATACTGTTACATTCAAGTTATTAAAAATTAACTTACCAATCTTATCTAAGTTATTATTTCCATTAATAATTCACTAAAATTTTATTTCCTTCAACATTAAGTTACCAAAATATTCTTAAATTAAGAAATTAAATTACCGAATTTTACGGATCGTTACACTCTCCCTCACTCAAAACTTTTCGTCCCCGAAAAGGAAAAAGAAGGGAAAAGAAGAATTAAGAAATCAATACATCTTACTTAGAATATTAGATTTATACACAAATAAATTTACAAAATTTAATAATTTAAATAAAATATCAATTTATAACTATTAAATCCCTTTATACTCAAATTAGTAAAGTTTGGAAAATATTTTCAATTTTTTTTTCTAAGTCCAAAATTTCGGTAGAGTCTCCTTTATACGGAGAGGCTCGGAAGAAAATATAATATCAAATATAAAAATATACAACATATATTTTCCAAAACAATATATCCCAACACGAGAAAAATAACATAATAACGATATAAACCATAATCCGAGAAACATACCTATTGGTTGGCAATTACGCTTAATTATGAAACCAAAAGCAGTAGCAATTGCTTCCATAACCTGTATTTCACTTATATAATCCAAAAGAGTTAACAATTATATAAAATGAAATATTTAAAGTTGTTTCAAATAATAACAAACAAATCAATATAACAACCATCACTTGCAACAAGCAAACAACCATCACATAAAATCAACACACATCAATTATCCATTCATATCAACAAAACAAATAGTTGTTCGGGTTCAAACTTCAAATTGTACGGAATGAAAAATAAACTACTAAGTGTACCCTTTTTCTCAACAGTCTTAGGCGAAACTAAATAGATTATTAATACATCCAAACAAATTTAAAGTATCATTGCCCAAACAACAATAAACCAAACAAACAACAAACTCAAACAATAGATAAAGTTTATTCTTTTTAATTTCATTAATACATTTGTTGTTTGATTTCTTTTTCATTCATATAATGGTTTATCTTTTTATTTCACATTTATTTCTTAAAATTTTATCTAGAAATAACTTCAACTTATTTACTTAAGTTTAAAATTTCTTACTCACAATACCTGCCTTCTATTAGTAGTATTTCAATTATACTTAAGTTTATAACGACCACAACACCAAATTCTTATTTATAAAAGAATTTCACTTAACATTCCTATTACATAAGCTTTACCTGTATAACATCCATTACGCTTTCTTATTAACATTTCAAGTTTTTACATCTTTTGGTAAGTTATATATGCCTTTTAGAATGTAATTTAAAATCATACAAGTTTATCTTATTTCTTTAATTAATTAAATGTTCAATAATTATATCCTTTGTTTTATATGTTACAAATTTAAATTTTCTTTTTATTTAATTTATAACTTAGTATCAAATCTCTTATTTCCTTTAGGGGTTTCAATTATTTATTAGTTTCATTCCGTTTCACTACAATAATTGAACTATTAATTATCGAAAACTTAAGAATTAAATACCGGGTTAAATTTCAAATCATTTTAAAGATAATAGATAAAGATTTATACTTAAAACTTATATATCCCATTATACTTAAACAATCATAAATTTATATTTGGTTATCAAAATAAATCCATAGTAAAACTACTACAGCGGCCTTCCCACTTCGAAATTCGAAAATGAATGTCGATGATGCGGCCGCCATCACCGAAATTATTTTCCAACGACAGAGAGGGAAATACAGAACTTATTTTTTGCGAAGTTTCTTTTTAAACATTTCTTTCAAATTATATTGAAATACTTATATCAGAAAATACTTCTAAAATATTATTATTATATCCCAAAATCATTTGAAAGAAATTTTCAAAACTCCAAAACTTAAGTTCTAAAATTTCCAATTTATTCTTTTTATCTTCAAATCCTACTTTACTAATATTTATAGATTACACAACCTAACAACCAACGTATTACAACCAAATATACCCTTTATAAAATTTATTTTATATGTAGAAAATATAATAGGCAAAATTATTTCATTCACCTATATTAGAAATAAACATTATGTCGGTCTGTCCTATTAAGTGTTTAGAAATCCTTATTGATGTCATAGCATCCCATGCATCAACCAGAATTTATAAATACAAAACAGAACAAATTAACACACCATCAAAACCTTTTTATAACACTAACAAATACGCTCTCTCATATATATACACTCAGTGACTCATCATAGGGTATTGCTACACTATTAGCGAAGAGTCAAACCCCACAAAGCTAAGGTTTATCGCTAAACCAAAGCTCTGATACCATATGTAACGTCCCTCCTTTTTGCACGGTTTAAATCGACGATAAACCACACACGTCAGACTTAAATCATACAAAAGGGTGGATTGCTATGGGGTAAATAAGAAGAAACAGAGAAAGAAAAAGAACAAACAGAATCTTGCAGCGGAACGATAAAATATAATAATCAAATATACAGCTCATGAAGCTGTTTTACAAAATATTTGATTTTTCTTATACAATACATATCAGAGTTACACATACCATAGAATAATAATTATGCAGCGGAATAAAATGGTGTAGTGGAATAATATAGTAGATAATAGTAATACAAATCTTCATCTTCGTCCTCCAGAATAAAATCTTCAAATCCTGAAATACTCGGACTGACCCGAGCGAATTGAAAGGACTAAACACTCGAGTCAGAACTAAAAGATCTTATGTAAGTTAAATCAATGGTAAAATAAATATGAGTGCAAACTTAAAAGATGCTCGGGATTCGCAACTCCTAAGGATCCGTTAAACTATTTACTATGTAGTAATACTTCGCTATTATAATAGTGTCTATTAGAAAAATAAACTTACTTTAAAATAGCATTAAGGAGTGACCCAATATTCTCCTTAACACATAATATATTACCATAGTCTATGCAGTACCGTAATCTCCCCTATACAATGCGTCGTCAGAGGGCACTCCATAGGTATGGTACAAAACCAAAATCGTATAAGGCTCGCTAGGGTAGGTGACACGACACAACTAGGCAATGATAGGGTAGATATACCAATTACGCTTTCGGGTCGATGGTAATGCATAGCCGCAGCTACCACCCACCTCGAGCCACACCCCCAAATCAAAGAAATCAAAAAGTATAATATCGAAGGGATGTGTCTGATAAAGGGTGTTACCTTCTTAACCCATCAATCGCTCTTGTTTTAGCTACCTTATGCCAACTCACGGGAGTCGGGTCACGTATTTACCTCAAAGGAAACGCCGCCGCCATCCTACTTCATTCTGGAATCTCCACCGCGTACATGGTTGTTAAAGTGGTTTTCGGAGTTGGCAGAGAGTATGACAACTTCTGATCCCGGTGTAACAACCCTAGATTTTTCAAATATTTTAATATTTGACTTTGTTTTATTTTGAAATTATTTTAAACTTATTTTATTTCAAATATTTCATTTTTAAATGTAGGTGTTGATTATTATGTGAATTATAATTTCAAACCGGTATAAATTGGATATTTTACTGAAAGATGAATTTCTGTTCAAACTGGTCAAACCTTGATTTTCAAATTTCAAATTTAAATATTTAAATTCTTAACTTTTATCTTTTATTATGAAAATAGATTTAATAACTTGAATACTACTTTTCGTTTCATTGAAAACGGATTTAATTTGTGAAAGTTATGTACATTTCAATTTTGAGTATAATTTGTTTTATTTTGAAATTTTGTCTATTTTAAATTATATAAATCATATTTTCTATGTTATATTTTATTTTAATATGTGTTAATATGTTATTTTATGTATATTTTATCTTTTAATATTTTTAAAGTGATAATAAAAATTTTCCAAAATTTACTGTATTTATTTCCTATTTTTAAAGGCTGTTTTCTATTTTTCTGCTATTTTCTTCATTTAAATTATATTTAATTAAAATTTATATATTTATTTTGTGAATGCATTTTTATTTTTATGTTATTATCTTTGTTATAAATATTTTTACAAGTCCATATAAATTTTCCAAAGTTCATTCTGTTCATTTTCAAATTTTCTAGTCTACTTTGCAATTTTGTGCTATTTTCTTATTTTAACCATATATAATTAATAAATATTTTTATATATTTTTATATTTGTTAAATTTTCGAAAGTTTAACTGAAATAATTATTATTTTCAGTAATTTAATCTTATATAAATAAATTAAAATAAATTTGAAAGGGTTTTGACTTTTGGTTTTCAAATGGCCCTTTATCTTCCACCATTTCACATTCAACATAACTATTCATCAATTAGCTTTTATTATACACATTTTTCAGCCACATATTTTCATTTCCATTCACGTAAACTCATTTCCCACTTCTGAAACAAAAAAAAATCGGCCTTGCTTGAGGAGAAAGTTTGGTAAAAGAATTCTTTTTCTCTTCTTCTTTTGTTTATTTCTTATTGTTTAAATTTGATTTGCACTTGTTCTTTTATGTCATAGGTTCGGTCACCTCCTCTCCACCCCCTGCCACCTACACCACCACCTGAGAACATCACCATCTTTACCTCTTCTCTGACCAAACCCCAAGCCATGCCTCCTTGTGGATTGATCCATCACCAAAATCCAACAAAACTCCATAAAACTTGCCTAGACCATACACATCATCCACATCCACCACTTCCACCATCCATGGCCGACCAAACACCACCACCACCAGCCTTGTTCCAGACCTGAGACACCTCTGCACACCACCTACTAACCCCATTTGAAATAGCCGTGACATTTATGCCCTTGGCCGAGCCAAACTATGGCCTTAAACCCTTGTATATTGCTTTGTTAGTGTAGTTCCACCAACACCCACCTTTGCACCACCTTCTAGCATGTTAGGCCGACCCTTAGCAACCCAGAACCGTACCAAAAACATTGCTTTAGACCTGTAATACACTCATGGCCGAACCCAATGTGTGTTGGAGACAAGTGCAAAACAATTCCGCTTTGATTTGTGCAGTCTACTCTATCATTGTTTATCGTATTTGCATTTGAAACTTATGTTATTATTATTGTTTTGTGTGACTTGTATTCAAGGGGTTTGATACTTTGGCTCCTCCACTCATATTTGTATTGTTTTATCGTGCTTGTTTGGATCTCATTCGTGCATTCGTCATTGTGTCTCCAGCACAAACCAGTGAGTTATTCTCACCGGACAATATGTACATTTATAACTAGTAAATTGACCCCTTTTGAATCTGTAAAATACATTATCATGTTACACTTGCTATGTTATGATTTTATGATGTTCGCCCATGCTTAAACAACTGTTATATCATATGTTACTGTTATATTATGTTGTTCTATTATTTTTATCAGTTTATCACACTGCAAGTTCCTTTTAGATTAGAATCACTATGGGTTGAAATGATACATACCCGAACGGACTTTAGAATATGAGAAAATCGTTATGGGCTGAAATGATAGGCCTGAATGATTTTCAATTATTTTCGTTTACTTGGGATTACGGGTTTGAAATGATCAAACCCGGGTTTTCTTTGTAAATTACGGGTTAAAATGATATATTACCCGTATCACTTTACCTAGGCTAGAAAATGAAATACAGACCCGTTGTTAAAATATGTTTCTCTTAAAATTTTAAAATGTTTTAGAAATTTAAATATTATAATATTTTGATTTAAATTTGATTAAAAATGATTTTTGTAAAGTATTATTGACTCTTTGAAAATTTATAAGTGAAATAAATTAATGGTAAAGTTAGAAAATCTGAAATGTAAGTTTTTGGAAATTATAATTTTGTGATAAATGAAATTTAAATTAAATTTGAAAATATGATAAATTTACGATATTTTTAATTAAATGAATTTAAAATAATTTTATAATATATTAATGATTTTTGAATTAAGTTAAAATGTGAAATGAATGAATATTTAAGTTGAAATTTTGAAATATAACTAAAATTGGAAATTGCGAATTTGGCTTAAAAGTGAATTTTAAGTTAAGTAAATAAAAATGAAATTAAGTTATATTTGAAAATTTAAACTTAAGTGTTAAGTTAAATTTAATTTAATGAATTTAAAATTTAATGTTGGAATTTAATAAGTGAATTACTATTAAATTTTGATTTTTGAATAGAGATTTAACTTTATAAAATCATGAATATAAGGGTGTTTGAATGATTGTTTTAAAGTGAAATTATATGATTTTATAAGTTAATAGTGGTTTAAATAAAAATATAATTGTTTGTGAAATTATACTGAATATTTGAAGTTAATTTACTGCATTTCTAAAATGTTATTAATTCTAATGTAATGGATAATACAGCATTTGTAAATGTTGTAGTTGATAATAATGAACAAAATGGCTCAATTTAATTAAAGGCTATTATAGCATTTTTTGTGAATGTTATAATGGTTGAATTTAACTAAGTTTATTTGAAACTAATGGAACCCTATTACAGCATTTTAAATGTTGTCTTTTGTTAAATTGAACTGTTTTAAGTGTGACTTTCCGTAGCATTTTCTAAATGCTGCGAAAGTTGAATTTTCATTGTTTTAATAAATTTAAGTGAATGAATGAACTTTGAAATATTAAAATTTTGGAAATTTAATAATTTAATTATTAAATATAATGTCTTCGTTTTAATGATTTAAATGAAGCAATTTGTTTCGAAATATAAACTATTTTGAAATGTGTTTTGAAATGGTATTTAAATTAAATAAAAATGAATGTGGTTTGGAAGATATGATATTTTGATATTTTGAAATGGATTTTGAATGATGTTGAATTTTTAAATGATATTTGATTTCGAAGTATAAATACTATTTTGAAATTTTAACCACGGGATGTATTTAATTTATGGTTTAACTGATTTTTAAAGGATGGGCGATCCCAAGCATCCTTTAAGTTATGGTGCATTTCTACTACAGTTCACTTGAGTTGATTTACATTATATAAGTATATATTATCCTGACTCGAGTGTTTTGTGTTTTACTTTACGCTCGGGTCAGCCTGAGTATTCACAGCTTTGGATTCTCTTTTTGGAGCTGGTCTTTGCTGGAGTTTCTGCTTATCTACATTTATATCTACTTTATGTTTCAGCTATTCTAGTTTATCTCATGTATTAGTGAACTTCTATGTATTTGGGATTTCTATTTTGTTATTTTCAGACTGTATTATGTTTTTGGTTTGAGTGTAACGACCCGCAAATCCGTACCCCTTGAGTCAACACTATTCTACCTAAATCAACTCAAGTTGTACAGAAATACGAACCATTTTAGTAAAAGAAGATGTGGTAGAAGAAGAGAAAACTAAAACAACATCAGAATCTAACCATCGCAGCGGAATAAAATATAATAGATAAATAATGGTCTTTACATAAAAACAAAGATATATCAGTTTCGTATATATATATACATCATCAGAATACATCAATCACAGCTCAACATCAATAACATACATCAGGATACACAGCTACTCAACACAGCGGAATATATACATAAACAAGTACGTAAATACGTATCGTCATCCAGCTCATCTCCTGAGCTCCACAACATCAAAACCTGTATCCTATAATACTCGGTCTGACCCGAGCATTACAGTTAATAACACCCGAGTCAGTCTGGAATACCAGCGTGAGAAAATCACACCCAATTAATTATTAAAGTTTCAAAAATCCTTTGAAAACAAAAGCAGCTCGTAAGACCACGCCACAAATAAACATGTCGGGTTTTTACCTTACGATAGCTAAAACACTTTTTATAGAAATCCTCTGATATTATAATAGGGTCTATTTACAAATACTTATAAAATAGCCGAAATTGTTACATGATTAAATTCCAGCTACTAGCCACAAAAGTGGGTAATACAAACAAAACTCGTAAAAGGCTCGTAGGGAGAATGGATTTCCAACAATGACTAGGCACTGGGGTACCACCTGTCACAGTACGTGGTCTAGATCACAGTACCGAGGACTACTCCCTTCATCCCCTGCAACACAAGGCCGGACCCATCCCTTACTAGACAGTTCCGAATAAGATCACCCCACGGTTGGGATCAGCAACCGCACCACTAAGCCGAAATAAAAAGGGACGTCTAGACAGGGATGACCTTACTCTCCAATGGGGGCTACCCACGAAGCTTTGCTGCATATCCTCTGATTTTCAGTCATTCCCGGTTGATGAGGCTTGAGGCTAAGTGTTACCTTTAGAACGATATCCCTTAGAATGCCCATCGTCCACCTGACGATGTTTCGCAAGCATTCATCCATACAAGTCCGTCCCGGGTTCGAACGGAACCGAAGGCACTATTCCTACTACATCCATTTTGGAAATATCCTCAGGATTAGTAGCGACTAGCCCTTGCACTTCACTGCTCCATCTCCGACTCTGAACACGTTTTTCGCACGAAACGTACAAACCGGATCGAAGTGGTTTTCGAGAAATAAATCTCGATCCCGGTCTCTTCGAAACGATCAACGCATTTGGCCAATATTGATAGTCGGTTATTTAACTATCAATTAATATTCACAAACAACCATCCAACAGTAAATAATTTCCCAAATTATTTATTAACCTCAAAATATCTTCCCAAGATATATATTTCCAATTTCAATTCCTTTTGAAATCAGTTTCAAAACCAATTTTCCTTTCACAGAGTACATTTCCAATTATTATTCCCACTGGAACACCGAGTACAAAACATTGGAGATTTAAATAATTTAAAAGCACTTTTATAAAATATTCTTTATAACATTTAAGATTAAACTACTTGAAATATTTTATTAAATATATATATACTTTAAGGATATTTTGTATAAAACACTTTATAACGTATAAACTAATTTCTCTCTTTCAAACACAATACCAAGAACTTTATATTAAAATAAATTTGGAAAAAATATACTTACTTTAAAATTTAATATTTAGAACTACTAAACTTTCCAAAAACATGTTTTTTAAAACAATATTAGAACTTTTGATTTACTTTTAAAACCTCTTTGGAAACCATACTTGGCTATCCAGGGAAGTACTCTTCTCTTTCCCATTTCTTAAAAATAAATCACCGTTTATTTTTAAACAAACTTACCATTTCCATAATAAATTCACACCTTGAATTTATATTTCCAAATCCACTTCACATTTAAAAACCCAGTTTATAAATTTCGAAATCTTAAATTTCAAATTCCAGGCACTTTAGTAGATTCACAATTTATTTCTAATTTACTTCATTTCAAAAACAATTTCTTCACTTTCTTTATTTATTCCAAAATCTATTAACTTTAAGATTTCTATTTCTTATTTATGATTTAAACCTTTTTACTGAAAATGCCAATTCAGATTTTCATATCTCTTCTGTATCTTTTAATTAACTTTAAACTTTAGATTTAAAGATAAAAATAAATAAAAAATCTCTATCCCTTTATTAACATCACTTAAGCTTTATAATTTATTATCCCCCAGGATATTCAAATTTCCCCTTTTATACTCAGAATCTATTTATTTGAACTGTTAAAAAGAATTACTTTTGATTTTCCTTTTAATTCACTTTTCTATTTATTTGAATTTTCTATGATTGATTTACTTTAATTTTACTCTTTATTTCTTTTCAAAAATCCAATTTTATAGATTTGGATAATTCAGAATACCAAAATATTCAATCCAATCATATCATCCTGTACTCCATACAATCATCACAGGATATCAATATTCATAACACAGAATATTAAATAATCTAAATAAACTTTGAGGAATCCAGTTGGATCCCTCCAACCTGTTTCCCTGCATCCACAGATGTTAGCACAATACCAATTCCACTTCGAGGTGGAATATTGCGGTATATGGGATTTTATATAATATCATCCGCTATTATGCGGCGCATAGGGTCTCATCCGCTATAAATGCGGGAAATCAACAACTTCAATATATACATATGCCAATATATATATATATTGATATATATATATATATATATATATATTACTATATATATACTATAACATCCAATCAATCCAAACAAGCATTCAATCAATTATTTAAATTTAACTATTTAAATTTAAATAAAAATTTACTGAGTGAGATTAACTCACCTTTGACTCCTGTTTTGCAACCCACTTCCATTCCGACTAGTTTTCTTTCAGATATGGACCTTGTATAAATATTATATAAATTTATTAACACTCAAATTTTAAATCAAACAATTTATTACCATTCACTTATTTAATTTAACTGGTGATTTGTCTCAAATTCTTAAACTAAAAATTTCCTTAAAACAATTATTTTTAGTCCAAAAATTAAATAAGTTAATTGGAACAGTTTAACCACTACATCCACCATTTTTTTTTTCTAAATCCTTATATTTCAGACTCTTATACATGTATTTATTTTCTGTTTTAAACCATTCATGTATTTTATACTTAATTGTAATAAAAAATTTATTTCAACAAGTAAGTAATATCAAAGCTACTGATCAGATTTAACTAGCCCAAAAGGTCGATTTTAAAATTCTAGATTTTTATTTTTTTATTTTTCTGTAACATCTATATACAGAAATAAAATAAAATAAAAATGGGTTTACCTTACTGTGAAAACCACTGGCAACCTTGCCTCTACCCTCGCGTCGTCTACGCTCACGAGGATCACCCAAACCCTAGTCTCGGTCCCTGCCCTAGCGAGCAACCACCACATGAGCCTCCACCCATCGCCCTTGCTGTCATGTCCTCGGCCAAGCTCGCGTGCTTCAGTTCGTACTCCCTCACCGAACTGCGACCCTTCAACTTGAACGACGCCCCATAGAAAATAAACGAATTCGAGTCGAATTCGATGCCGACTTCACTTAGAGCTCGAGACTCGACAATCGTTCCCCCCTCTCTTTTCCTTTTTCTTTGATTTGAATCGGCAACTAAAAGGAGCGAGCCGCCATTAAACTTGAAGCACGAATCGATGGAAAGATAAAGGAAGCTCCGCCATTTCTACGTGAATCTATTCGATTTAAAGGGGACGCGATTTTATTCGAATGGATTAGGCTTTTTTTTTTTCCTTTTCTCCTTTAAGCAATCGGCTGACCTTGGATCGAATAGGAATAATGAAGAGGAAGAAAGGAATTCGCGTATTAAAGAGGAAGAAAATAAATTCTTGCTCGGCCATTAATTAATACTGAACGAAATGATTTCAATCTTTTCCCTTGTTTCCACGACAAATTCTGAGTACTGGAGAAGAAAAAGAAAACGAGGGTACGAAGGAGACAAGAGGGGGGTGGGTTGTACTATATGTCGATTTAAAGAATAACAAATATATTTATTTAGGTTTAATTCGACTCAGTAGATTTTCCACGCGTTTATATACCATATGCTCATTCCGCAACTCCAATCACTACGAAATTTTGAAATCCGATAATAATACAATATTACGGATCCAATAGAACTGGTTTCGTCAAATTCCGAGACTGCGCCTCGAGAGGCTATTTTTAATTTCAATTTTAAACGATATAAAATTTTAAAACTGAACAAACCACTGTTAATTTCAATTTTACAACTTCTATTATCCTTAGTATTATTAATATAAATTTTACAAGCCTTCAAATTATTTTTAACTGGCTTAAAATTCCAGATTCAATAATTTTCCCAATTCTGATAATTAAATTCAACAATTAATTATCTAATAATTTTTAATATTTGAAATTAAAGTTAATAATTAACTTTCGAATATTTAAAATTAATTAAATATTCCCATTTCAAATGTTTAAAAATTCCGGGGCGTCACATTCCTCCTCCCTTAAAAGAATTTCGTCCCCGAAATTACTAGTTAGGAAGAATGATCCATAACCCATTAACTATTTCCTCAACTCAAATAGTTTTAACAACTTCCAATCAAAACTTTTTATTTAAGATACACCATCCCTCTTTCTCCCCTTTTAACTTATCCATAAATCTCAAACCATTTTACTTTCTTGACAATTCAAATTTTAACATTGAAACCAAATTTTTGAATTATCAAATTTTCCCAACATTTTTCTAACTCCCTAAATTTTAGAAAAATTTCGCCAGCGTCTCCTTTGCGCGGCTAGCCCGGTACTACTACAAAATGGCTCTACGGCCTCCCAAATCCAAAAAGAAAACAAAAAGCCAAGTGGCTAGATCAAAAACCCAATCCAATTTCATACACAAATTTTAAATACATACCTTTTTGTTGGGCCATTAAATTTTATCTTCTGAAATCAAACATCAATTTCCTTCTGCTTTTAAAACACCTGTATATCCTGTTATAACAATAATGTCCATCCACAACATTCAAAATCATTATGCATTTCTTTTACAAAAGTTTCAATATTTGCTTTATTTAAGCTCGTACGATGCACATATATCATCCGTACGCAATACCAAATTCGATCGCTCGCTCGATCACACAATTTCACTTCCGTACTAGTATCGTCCACACGACTTCCTAGTGCGGACTCAGATCTGGTTTCTTGATCAGAAATCGTCATTCTCCTTACATAGTTATAACTATGATAGAGAATTTCCAGAATCAATCAATAATCCATATCCAGGTTCGCCGTCGAAAATCGAGTGAAAAACCCTAACTCGGATCGATATAACTATCTCGAAATTCTGTGCTCGAATTCTGGATCAATATAGCTATGCGAATAAAAAATATACGTACACCCTACGTAATTAGCCCAATTTATTTTTAGCTACACCAATTCTCTTTTATTCACATTCATTTGAATTTCTATTCTCTTATTCACAACCATCCCAATCCACAATTTTCAGTTTAATTTCCATTTAATTATTCACTTGGAATAATTTTCTCAATACCAAATTTACTTAAGAATTCCATCATGCTTCTTAAGTTCCATATAAACATTTTACATAATTCTTATATTTATCTTCACTTTTCTATTGAAGTTCACATTCATTTCTAATCACTCTTGCCTTTCCCATTTCATTTAAATTCAATTTGGCTTCCATTTTGAATATTGAGTTAGTTGCACTTACTAATTAATTTAAATTTAATTAAAGTTTATTTGCAAACTTTATTTTCTATAGTTTCTTCAATTTCACTTACTTTACATTCACATTTCAAATAGACTCTAATATTCTGTTTCAACTTTATTTGCTTAACAAATTAAATCATTTACCGTTAGTGAAAATTTTCTAACTCCCAAAATTTACGGAAAATTTTGGCATAGTCTCCTTTGTACGGAGGGACTTCTGCGATATCGCAGGATGTACAAAAACATATATACATCGGCCTCAGGCCGGAAATCAATATACATCGACCCACACGGTCGGAAAACAGAAAAACAGTTCATATTTCCTATTTTTAAATTTTTGCGTAAGCGTACCTTATTTAGCAATTTTAAGCAAAGCGGCTATTTATTTTAGCAAATTGCGAAATCAAAACCAGCCAAGCGGCTTTCCTGAACCATCTATTATATTATAACTTTACAATTTTAATAAATTCATTAATTGTCATTTCATTCAACCTATTAATTTATTAACCTAAATTAGCACTGTTACATTTTAATTTACTTATTAGCTTACAACAAGTGCTACCATTAATTCATACAATAATTTATTCCATTTCCATTCCTTATACACTATTTTATTAGTAAGCCAACATTTTAAATTATTAATTTACATTTTATATCCTATTATAAACTAATGCACACATTAATTAAGATTTTAAATCAAATTAATCACTTCATCTTGGTAACATTCTTTTATTACAATAAGAATATAATTAACATTTACATTGTTTCACTTATTGGAATTACATCCAAGTTATTAACAATTAACTTACATTTATACTGTTACATTCAAGTTATTAGAAATTAACTTACCAATCTTATCCAAGTTATTATTTCCATCAATAATTCACTAAAATTTTATTTTCTTCAACACTAAGTTACCAAAATCTTCTTAAATTAAGAAATTTAATTACCGAATTTTACGGATCGTTAAAGTAGCGTCTATCTTTGCTCCTTTGTAATGGCCAGAGCAACATCACTTTCTTTACACGACCTCTGATGGATAGTATCAGAGCTGCTCTTATGATGTTTGCACTCGGGAGACCGGTTGGAACGGGATAATATTGTAGGCTGCAAAGGAACAAAGGTAGGTGGTGGAGCTCCAAAAGAGTCAAATGGTGGAATATCATCACAGCAGTCAGGTTGCCTATCCAGGCTTTTAGAAGGAGTTGATCTGGATCTAGGTCGGTGCTTAAAAGCAGAATCATAAGAAGAACAATCCCTGTCGTAGCTACTTCTGTCCTAGTCATATTTGTCATGACTGGAGGGATAATTTGAATCGTAGTCTCGGCCACTCCCTTAATGGTACGAGCTCGACCGAGGGCATTGAACATGACATGCCTTCTCTTTCAGGGATCAAAATGAATGCATTCTCTTATCCATACATGAATGAGTAGATCAAACGGGCGAGGACACAGGTCAAGTGCGAGTGTCATGTAGTGCACATGTGTGTGACCTATTGTCCCCCCAACGGACCATGTATTGGAGTTTTACTCGTAGGAGTATCCTCCCACACCATTTGGAATGGTATCCTTCTCAAAGTGGATTAGAGAACCGATGTCACCGATGCTGATGTTATCAACGTCGAAAGAGCTTAACTCCATAGGGATAGATCCTAAATCGACGAACCTGCCCGTTGAAGGAACAGATGGTGTCTTCTTTATACTAGTGACTGGTGGATGCCGAGTGGAAGTCCGCGTCTTTGAAATTTTCATAATCAATTTCTTTTAAGAGCAAGCGGTGGGACACTCTGGGTTGTTTGGTCTGAGATCCATGGCCCTCTTCAATGTTATTTTGGCAGGCCTCACCACTCTCTCCAATAATTTCACATTCCCTGGCGCCTTCGTGTTTTAGTTCTATGTTTTCTATGGCTCCATCCCTTGGATTTAGGGCTTAAGACAATTTATGATTGACTTCGTCTTTTATGAGCAGATTGTTATCATTCCTCCTCAATGTCGTTAACTAGAACTATGCTAGTGCCGTGGCCTTCCTCTAATAAACAATGGGTGAGAAGATTCTCATCTGTCAATAGAGTTCTTATATACCTATCCTTGGTTGGGACTGCCATAAGAATAATAACGGTATCCGAAAGTGATCAGCTGTTGGGTCTCGTCGGAGTATCTGCACAACAGCGAAAGATAACTTAAGTATGAAAACTATAAAACAAATGCACGAATGGTGTTTGAAATAAAACTTATGTCCAGATATTCATCTACGAACGAACTCGGATGGACAGCTACATAAAACCATTTAGCCTTAAAATAACTCAACTTGTTCCAATCCCCAGTAACTATTCTGCAACCCCTCATCGACTCCAAGTAAATAAGAGATAGATTTTCTTTGTGGCTCTTGAAGCTATAGATGTATCAGATTTCTTCATCGCTAGGCACTCGATTCAAATGCTCAGAGAAAACTAGATAAGTGCTAAGAAGAAAAGCGTAGCTATTTGGATGTAGATGTGTGGAAGCCAGTCTCATAAAGTTCAAGACTCGGCGGACGAATTAATTAAATGGCGGGACACAACTTGCCAAGCATGTATATCTATTGCAAGCTATATATATATATATCCTTCTGTAGGATCGTGAGCTCTCTAGTCGCGAGACGGTGCCAGAACATCGTCAAATGGAATTTTGCGCTTAGTGCACATCCACCGTAGAGATCCTTCATCGGTTTTGGAGGGAACAAAATCGATCAGGTTATTCAGTATTATAGCATCCTCAAGAGTGTCGGGTGTTGGATCTATTTGAGGCCTATATATCGGTTCAATTGGATTTTCAGGGATCTATTGCTCTACATAAGGATTCTCTAGGTTTTGTTAATCAATATGTGGAAATTCTGGTTGCTACTCTTGTTGGAAAGGAGTTTGTTGCGCCTATGAAGTTGTGGCCGAGCTTAACTCTACGTCAGATTCGATATATTTTGAAGGTGAAGTACATGTAGTCTGAGCAGCTAAACGTTTGGAACGTCTTTGGTCCATTTTTATAAAATACTCGACAGATAATCAACATTAGAAGATTAACTATAAGCCTTACCCACATGCTAAAGTGGATTCTAGTGCAGTGTCATGCAGTGTTGTGCACTTAGGATTTCTAATATTATTTAATGGTTCATTTTTAGCAGTTCATCTTGAATTCTTAAGATTACTCGACGTGACCGTCATCGCTGACCGTCCGGACAAATTTCACATCGACGGCTATGCTTTGGAGAAGGTTCGAGGATGAAAAGAGATTGCAACTTCATAATGAACCATGAAACTAAGAGATTTAGAAAATTCAGTGAAGTGTCGGAGTTGTACTTCTCCAAAACTTAAAGGAATTCCATCCTTCTTCCTTCTTGCCCACCGATTCCAAAATCACGGCCAACCATAGTGGATTTACTTGTGTTCACGACCATCCATGGTAGCCCATCCACGTCTATCCATCCACCTTCAAGTCCAACACCCACCTATTCAAATCGAGTCAAGACTAAGGAATGGGTTCTCAAAATTAGGGTTTAGGTCGGGAATGAGGTGGATAAGGTTTCTGGAAATGGCCTGATGGTAGTCATGGCGGCGGCGACCTCGGGTGGAGGTGAACGGCGGTGGTCCTAGCTAAGACTGCGGCACGTCTTGGTTAGAAAGTCGAAGGTTGGAAGCTTTCAATGGCGAGAGCACAAGCTTTTCAGATCGGTAGCAATAAAGTGAAGGAAGAAACGAAGTTGAGTGGGTTTTATAATCCAGACCCAAAAGTCTTAGCTACGAAAACTTAGGAAATCTGCAATGCTAGAGTCAGTACCGACTCATGGATCAGGGGTCAGTACAGAGTCCTAAAAAAACATAAAACATAGAAACATATATGTATATACTTGTATATGTATGTGAGACTATACAATAGCATGTCCATGTGATTGACCGTACGTGTACTCCTATCCACTCGAGAACGTGCACGTGGATGCATGTGCATGTATCCAATACCCGACGATCAAAGTCAAAGGGAAATCGAGTTCAAACCTGAAAAATTCATGGATGAAATAAGTCTAAAATCATTAAACTTGGAATGACGAATTGCAAAGGTACATTCCGAATTTATAGTCCCGATTGTTGGTAGAACATCGCAACAGACCATTATGGACATGACAATTCACAGAATCGGTTCGTGAAATGACAGCGACCATTCAAAGCACATAGTGGGTCCTTCAAGGATCCGAACTTGTCTCCATTCAAAGCACATCATGTTGAAAACGATGTACTTTGGGGGGCAAGTTTATCCAACCCTTTGACCAAGCATGATCCGAACAGACTGGACCGAAAGAACTTGGAGTTATTAAGGCAGAAAGTCTGGAGATATAGCCCATGAATCCAGAAACCAAACATAGACAGAGTCATGAGACCACGACCAAAACAACCCAAGTCAACAGAACCAGGGGATCCTCCAAGTTAAGGATCAGTACCGACTCCCAAATACAAATTGGGTGGACCACATCTTTTGCCTAAATGCTTATCTTCGTGCCAATAACATATTTTTGAAGTTGATTTTATGATTCAATACAACTTTCCATCGTTCTCCATGAACACAGGAAATTGCATTTTTGTTCTCCTTCATCTTCATCAATTGGGCTAAGAAACAAACTAATATTGGTGCAGACAACCATGAAATTTCGAAACTAACCATAAAACGATCCGAAACAAGAAGTCGAAGACCCCAAAAATGAACTTGGGGATCTGTACCGCTCAAATATTGCTGAGGAGGCGCCTATTATTTTGGAAGAATTGGTCAAATTCGTGCATAATGGTTTGGAGATAATTTTAGACGAGATTTTAGGCTCCCTACCTCTATAAATAGAAAGGTACGACTTATTTTTTAGGATCTTTTGACCAGAGTTCCATTATTTTTTACATTCTTGTAACTCTAAACTCTAAGTGTTGGAGTTGTACCGACCTCTAAAAACTTCTGTCTTCAAATCAGAAATAAGCAATAAAACTTCAAAGTGGACTTAGGTTTTATTTACTTTTCTTCATTTAACCTCTATTACATAAACTTATGGGTGTTTGCGTCATTTTTGGTTCAAACAATAACCAACCGAACCAAAAACACTTAATTTAATTGGTTTGTTTGGTTTTCATTTTTATTGATTTTAGCTCGATTTAACAATTTTTAATATCGGATCAACCAAAGTAACCAAATGCCCATTCTCTTTTGAGCCCCGCTTACTCCAATTGGATGCATGTATTGATGTGAGTACAAGTTTAGTCAGCTTTGGTGCAGCTACCGACCCAAACGTAATTAACATGGAGTGGGCATATTCATTTAGCACAGCTCCGTAAAAGTTTCCAGTCGCCTTCATTCTCACCGTCCATTGTTAGAAAAAAAAACACAAAAGACTAATGGAAGGAAGAAGCAACAAGAATTATGGAGGAAAGGAAGGTGATTGGCATTGCTCTGAGTGCAATAACAGGAACTACGCTTTCCGGTCTCTTTGCAATCGATGCAGAAAACCCAGATTAATCGTTGATAAAATCACTCCTCCCAATTCCAAGTGGCTTCCTCGTGTCGGCGACTGGATCTGCTCTGGTATATATAATTTTCGTTTGTTTAAATTAGATTCAGATCTTTCTAGTTTTTCAGAGTTAGGGTTAGGGCTAGAGTTGGAAAGTTTGGTATGTGTTTAGTTAAGTGTTGTAAAGAGACGTTTTGAGATGAATTTAGTTTTAGTCTTATTAGGATTGGGAAAAATATCGTTTGCTGTTGTTAGTTGGGTAAGCTTGGCAGGCTCTTAGCCTATGTTTATTTGAATGGTTGAAAGTCGGGTTAGTTGAAAATCTAGTCGGTATCAAGTACAAAAGATAGATGAAATTTTACTTCGCCTCTTTTCATTTGTTTGAAATTTGGTATTTTATTAACCATGCTTAGAGCATGTGTGGCAACTACATATAAGTGGGCAAAACTACTTGTAAGTCACTTATTTCTATTTTGGTGTTTGAAATTGACCATTAAGTAGAAATATGGGAAGCAACAATTTGTTGCTTATGACTTATGAACATGTTTCATAACTAGTTTTGACAAATTAAATTTAACTTAAAATCAAACTGCATCCAAACACTTTTACTTATAAATTACTGTTTAAAACTACTTATAAGTTACTGTTCAAAACTCCTTTTAAGGAGTTTCAGATTAGTTTGTCGTCAAACGGGCTATTAGTAAAGGGGTAAAAATTGTAAATGCCCATGATTACAGTTTTGGTTGCACCACTAATAAGTGTGAACTCTATGGAGGCTTAAGTAGACACATAACTTGAATTTGTCAAATTATAGTCCGTGTACTGTGATGCCATATCATTCTTTCTTAGAATACATAATATGTGATTGTTAAATGGCTAGGATATTAATATGCATTGTTTTGAAGAATATCCATAATAAATTGTTTATTCTTCTGGGACCATTTTATTCTTTAAATGGAACATATTTATTATTTTTCTGGAAACACCAGTTTCAAATTATCTTCCAGTTTTTCCCTCTGTTGCTGCAAAATCAAGAACAAAGACAGTTAGTTCTATTTATATACTTGTATATATTAGCGACTAATTTTATAAGTCGTGTTTGATTATCTATCATTTACGCATACAACTTCATTATTATTAGGGTCTGATGTTTACAAAGTCTGTCAAACAATAAAGACAAGATTTTTGAACAGCTTTAATTTACATATATGTTCAAATTATGCTTTAGGATTTACAACTTGTATCTTTGTTGTAAAGCACACACATAAACTATGTTTATTGCTATGGCTCTAGGAAACCACTTAATGAAATTCCAAGTATATTCAACTGTTATTTCAAAGGAATACGATTAATTGAATTTCCCTAATTGGTAGTTGTGAATTGAAAAAAAAAACTGAACTAAATATTTTCTTAGTTTATGTTTTTTTAATAAGATAGCTTATGTAGTATTCATTGTGTTGAGTTAACTGCTGTGTGTGGTGTTTTTTTGGTGTTCTGCTGGATATGTGTTTGGTGTATGTGCTGCAAATGGATCCAATAGGTTGCAGTAACAACAATTATGCGTCTAGAGAGGTGTGCAAAAAGTGTGGACAGTCAAAAGAGGAAGCAGCAATGCCTACGATTGCAATTTCTGGAGCACAATTGCCGACTTATGCAAATTATTTCTCCAGAATGCAGGGATTTATGGGATCAAGAATGAACTATGCTCATTGGTCCAATGGAGATTCATCCTATAAGTATGGACCTCAGGCATGGCCCATAGCTGGATCTAGTAACCGTCCATTTTCGTACACAGACACGCCAAACCACCTGTCTGGGTCTCCACCAGAAGGATGGAGAAATGGCGATTGGGTGTGCAGTTGTGGATTTCACAATTATGCATCCCGTTTGGAGGTAATTTTGTATTCTTAGTTAATGCTTTATTTTTTCAAACGGGTTGTACTTGCAGACAACCCACTTTTATAAAGCATACAACACTTGTACTTGCTACACTTCCTGCATGAAAACCACCCCACCCCACCCCTCCGATTAGTTTAAGATATGCACAGAAAGTAAAATTGGTATTTTGGTTTACAGCATACTGCCTAAGGCAGATTTGTCCATGTTCTTTTAAATATCCACGGTTCACTTTTAGTGCATTTTTATTCCAGCTTTCCCTATGTGGCCAGGCTGCCCTCCTACATGTTGCTTGTTCTGGATGGAAAATCAATCACACACACACAAGTAGGGCAAACTGCATATTTTCAGTATTAAGATAGAACATAATTGAAGCTGTAATACCTTTAATACCTGTTTGATCAAATATCAACCCATGTTCTTGTAACAATCTTAACACTCGTAACAGCACATTTATTATATCTACTTTAACCACCTCCAATCACTTGGATGAAGCCTTAATAATATTTGCTCCTCAGCTGCGCTCAGTCCGTTATCAGCGTAGCAATTTCTATGGTCAAATGTTTTCCTCGTACCGGAATTAGATTGCTTTATAGCAAATCTTAGTGAAGAGTTTTCTATCTAATGTTAAATTAGCTTGTGCGGGACAACTAACTTCAATATTACTACGATTCTTCCAAATAAGCAAAGCAAGACTAATTTTCAGTATCAACTTTGATGGAAAATTGTACCAAATACCAAATGATTAATTCATAAGTTGATTTTCGCTCCATTTTATTTTATTGGGCTTTTAGTCATCACAATCTTGTAAGTTTAAGAATAGAATTATTTTTACCTTGTGTAGTTTCATGTTAAATTCGAAACATACCGACTGACCTATCATTTTTTTTCCTTTCTGTTCTTGTAAATTGGTATTACATGCATATCATTTATTCAATTGAAACTTTCGTAGACGCTGTATTTAATTTAAATCTTGATATTATTTCCCACCACTTACGTGACAAATTAACATGGTGCTAAAAGTTAAACTGGGGCAGGAATGTTTGTGTAATTATCTTAATTTAAAGATGAAAGTGGCTAAATTATGTCACTAACCTCATTCTCCTTGTTCAATTGTTGATTTTTTATAAGATAGCTAAAAAAGTTATCCAATTTTTTCTATGCAGTGTAAAAGATGCAATCTTGCACCATCACATTCTGGTGTGCCTTCTTTTGCACCAAAATCAGGGCCTCCGGATTTCTTCCCAAGTAATGTGTTTTCTTTTCCCTTTTTATTTCTCAAGTTTTTGAATTTCATAGTAAAGAATATAAAATTTACTCTATTTGGTTCATCACTTTCTTCTACATAGTTTTAGATATACGTTTTTCCATGTGTCTTTTGTTTATCTATATTATATATATTGTCATTGTTGTAACAGTTTACTCACAACAACAACAATAATTTACGATTGGTACCCAATGTATTTGTTTATTCATTTTCTCAAATTTTGTTCAGTTTTATGTGAACGGTGTAAATTTAGAAGTGATTATGCTCTGTAAACTTTGTATGATGCTGTAGTATGACTTGATTGGTTTTCTCTCTTTATTCAGCTCTGGGAACCAAACGGTTGGCTTCAGAAGAATTTTCCAATGAATGGGATAATAAGAGGTTAAATGCAGGAGACGTAGGAGGCTACTTTCCGGTAAAATCTACATCAGAGTTGTATTTTTGTAGGAACCCATTCTCTTAGTAGGCCTCCCTAGAGTTGAGTCAGTTGACTGTCGCAATCTGTAGCAGTCAATAAGTTGCTTTGGTTTCTTGGGCCTTCAGATGTCTAATATTTTCAGAAGTTAATTAGAGTTTGGACCCCGAGGTGGAGCCTCGGCGCAACGGTTAGGTCACCCGCATGGTGATTTGGGCGTCCAGGTTCGAGTCCGGGAACAACCTTTTCGCAATGCGAGGGAAATGCTGCGTATATTATCGACCTTCCCAGAGTCCGCTATCGTGCGGGAGCCTCGTGCACTGAGTTCCACCTTAATTAGAGTTTGGACCCCATACTTTTCGTCAGCTTTGTGAATTTGTCTAAACTCTATTGCCTTTTATTTTTCTTCACCACGTGAATGATAGATTGTTGTCACTCTATTAGTCAATTTTGCCGTAACAGTAAAAAGTTACATCAACATTTTATTTATGTCTCAGCACAGGGCACATGAGCGACACCCTTATCAAGAACAACTCGGTGGTGGGCCTGGCTATGATCAAGCAAATGCAATGTATTCTAAATATTCATGTGGAGATGGGCAGCCTGTGCCTCAACTTCTACGAAAAGGGTGATACATTTGTTTCCTTATTTTCTGTTTTGAATATTTCTCTAATTTAATGCGTGTCTGAGCTTTGCTGGTACTTAAGTTGTTACCACTTAGTAGCTTGATATTTCATTCGATACATAAGCTGCGATTGGCTGTCAAATTGCGTAGTCCATCATACTTCTGCCGTAATTATACAATGTGTTGTTCTAAAGTTAGCTTTTTTTTCTTAATTTTTTTAAAAACATTATAGTTCAAATCAGAGGATCCAATATTGTTCGATTTTTGCTCTAATTTTATGCCCAAAGCAGTTTTATTGACTTGCAGAAACACTTGTGCCATCGAGTCATGTTTGACAATTGCATTTTTTGTTTTATAAAAGTATTTGGATTCCTCTTGCCTATTGCTTTTAATCTGCAACATCAGTCTTGAATTCTATGCATTCTTGATGCATTACATTTGAGGCTGCAGTTATTTTATGCGGATTTATTACCATCTTGGAAAATCAGCGAATTCCTATGACTACAGGTTTAAGCCACCTCGAGCAATCCCTTGGAATATCTTTTCCAAGGGAGAATTTCTACAAAACGACCCCTTTCAGGCAATACCCTAGCAGGGAGCCTTGATATTGGATCTCGTTTATGCTATCTTCTCTTATTGTTTGTTTAGTAAATTCTTTGACTAAACGGCCAGCGAAGTAGCAGTAGGCATATAGGGTTTCTTACCTAAAAACAGCACATATTTTTTCTTTTCTTTTTTTTCGTGTGATTTTTTTGATCATTATGTCTGAATGTCTCACCATTAAAATTCTTTGCCTATTATTATATCAGGGTAAGCCAATGGCGAGATGGGGATTGGATGTGCGCCAACTGCAATAATCATAATTTCGCATCTAGATCAACATGCAACAGGTAATATTGCCACAGTTTTAGTTTAACTGTCACCTTCTTTAGACTTAACTTTTCATTCCATTTTTTTTTTACCTTAGCATTGGCATTGTTATAAGTATGCATAGTCACTTAAATATTACCGAACATTACTTGTTTGGAAACATTTATCCGTAGTTTATAACTAAAAATTGGTTGAAATCGCAGAGTGATTAATTATTTTGACTAAATTTTTTAATTTGAATTTTCTTTTTCTAAAAAGAAAAGAAAGATACGACGGAAGTATAACCCAAAGGACTTGGCTAAACTATAATTTTAGTAGGAAGAATACTGCAGTCTGAAATGACTGGTCAACTCAATTATAGCACTTGCCTGTGATTCAAATATTAATTCATTCTAACCCAATTTATCGGTTCAGTACAGCAGTGTGAAATGATTGATTAACTCACTTATAGCACTTAATAGTTATTGATCCAGAAATAGCGCAAATGATGATACAAACATTTTGTGTAGTTTTTCAATTTTCTGAAAACTTTATTTAGATCGGAGAAAAAAGAGTTTTGATAACTAAGTATGAAGTTGGCAGACAAGGATGAAAAACGTCATTGTTTAGCAAAAAAAGGGGTGTAAGGAAACAAAGGAAAATATAGCGTTGAAATTTAATTGGAAGTGGCAGTATAATAATTGTGTATCAGATGAAAAGTTATGTGAGGTGAAATTTTTATCATATTATGTTTCTTGGTAAGTTCTTATTGGGAGAGATGTACATAACATAGATTTTGTATGCTCACTCCCAGTATTTTGTCTCAGCCAGGGATACTGTTGTATAGATCATTCTAGGCATCCTTCTAGGCTCCACATAAGCACTAAAAGAGGCTTGCTGTATCACCTAAGCATCTAGGTGACTGTCTTCAGAACAATACAAAATTCTCAAATCGAAAATTGAACATTGCCTTCGTCTGTAACTTTAAAATTGAAATATGAATTTCAACTATTAAATATTTGGATATTCTATTCCATAGTATGCTTTTTTGCATAATTTATCTAAACATTTGTTAAACAAAAATTAGTTTATCGAAAACGCATAGCTTCGGTTAATTTTGATTTATTCCAGCCTAAGCGATCAATCTTTAGTTTGAACTCACTGTCCAGGGTCCGTCTAGCAATTTTTACCACCTTGACTGGGGTGCATATTGTATCTTGATATCATGATCATTTTCAAATAACGTGAAATTGATATTTCATATTAGGAAGAGAAATAGATGACATTAAACATATTTAGTCTGGGTAACTTTCGGCGAGCCTATACTTTCTAAACAACATCATGCACGATTCACTAATAGCATCGGAAATTTCCTTTTTATGCATTCTAAATTCATGTGCGCAAATTATAGTCGCTCAGGTGGAAATTCTTCTTTACATGAAGTTGCTGTCAATTATAATGCTAAACTTAAGTCATGAAATATCAGGAATTCTTATGTGACAAGTTTATTTGGTAATTTGGAACCATAGATATAGTGAAAAGACTAAAATGTTTAAATACACTAGGTTTTCACCAAGTATAAGATCATTTTTTTTGTTGTGCACGCCAAATAGCTTAAAGTATCCTGAAATGCATCCGAAAATTCAGGTCAGTAGGCTGTCTTTGGTATGAGCTCAAAATTTAATTTTTTTGCTTAGATGTGCTGATGAAGTTTCATTTGAACAGTTGGTGAGTCCCAAGTTAATGCAGGGTGACATTGTTGTTGTTTCTTTTTAATCCTTTTTATAATAAAATACAAACAAATCAAACAAAGTAAATATAAAACATATTACTTTGCTGTTATATAAGCTATAACTTGCTACAGTTATAATATTTATATACCAATATAAATTAATTTATCCTACTCCAAAAATTTAGTAGTTTGTGTTATAACTTACAGCTGGTTTGCTCACCCTTGGTCAACCTATCATTTACAGTGAAGTACATTGAACTACGTAGTGAATTTAGTCATGTCTTTGGCTAGAATGAATAAGACTACAGATTCTTTTTATGCACTTTCTCCTCTGCTTTGTTTGTGTCCCAAAGATTCAAAAAAATATGAAACAATTATAATTGTTGACTGCTTTGTTTGTGTCCCAAAGATTCAAAAAATATGAAACAATTATAATTTTTGAACAAACACAGAATTTCAATGTCAGAAAAAGAGAAAAAACAAAACAAAACCTAAAGAGAAATATTCAAAAAAGAAACGTGCATTTTCAGCCCTTCCTCGTTTCATCCTCTGCATCACGCCTCGTGCCATGACACTCTTTTAAGTTAGATTTGAGAACTAATATCTGCCATCCTAATTAGTTTACATTCTCGGCTACGGTTGTGTTAGCATGTGGTGAGTTTCTGTTAAATAATTGATAATCATCTTAGCTTGACGACATAAATATTTGTTGTTGCAGGTGCAACACAGAAAAGGAAACTGCTATCAAAGATGATAATGCTGCATAAAATTGAAATTCAACCGTGTTTTTTGATAAAATGGCAGTAATTTAACATCCAGAGAAAGGGTCTAATTTTGCAAAAGATTAGCATATGTTGTAAAATGGGTAGCCCACAATAATGAAAAGAAAAACACTAGAAATAAATATGGCTTTTGATTTCGTACGTTATTGAATTTGGAACCGAGGGCACTCTCCCTCTGTAGCTTTTTATTTCGTACATTACTGCATATTGTGGAGCTGGCTTTCAGCTTTAGATTATGTATTCTTTTAAATCTCGTTGATTTAAGTCTATGAACTGTAATTTTTGTTGTTGCTTTCTGAGTTGCCCACATAGAAATATTAAATTAGCAAGCTTGTCTATGTTTATAAAATATCTGTATTACCACTATGTTGGTTATAGTTATAATTTTGCAGTAGTTGTTCTTACCAATGGTGGGTTATTTTGTCAAGTGCTCTGGACCGTGAATTTGCATCGACGCGTGAACTGTAGTTTTTTTGAAGTTGTGCTCAGGAAAATGATTCAGTTACTTATGATATAGTCATGTAGAAAACTGGTTCTGTGATTGCAAGAGAACAACGCTTCTATAATATGGAATATAGGTGAATATGCTAGTTCCATGCATTTCACCAAATAGCTGTCTGTAATCTTCGTGTATGTAGTGTTGCATATTAGAAACCAAGGCGCTTTCTTCAATACATGAAAATATGGTTTGCTGAATGGTGGTTCAAGGGATATGCTTTTATTGCTTCAATGGTAGTCTCTCTTTCCACGCACAAATATCTTTCCACGCACAAATATATAAGTCAAGGGGTACCACAAAAAGCTGAAGTTTGTATTCATATCCAAAAAATGAAAAATTAGTCGATATTTAAAAAATGGATACGGATGCGGAAATGACCACATCCTCATGCGATAATTATCAGTTCGGTTTTTATCAAGTTTATAATTATTTTTTATGTATTTTATTACATAAAATGATTGGCGTTTGTTATTCCATCTAGATAAATAAGATATTTTGAATTTGTATAGAAATCATTATCCAACCATGGAATACGATTTACTATGTTATACACACATATAACATATATGAGGATCCTCTTTCTCCATGCTTATTTGCAATATCCACTGAATATTTCTCACTTCAAGTGGAACTAGCATGTCACAATAGTCTATTCCAACCTTTATACAATCATTATCCAATCATTTGTCATTTACTATATGCCGATGATCTAATTATCGTTGTTAAACAAATTAGAATATAGCATACAATGTTAAGGAAATTGTCAAAATTTGTAGCAGTTTGTTAGTTTGAAATTGAACAACCTCAACTTCAAGTGTTATTTCAACAAATTTTGCAAAGAAAAACGGTTCATACTTGAAATACTGGATGTTAAAGAAGATGCTTTTCCAGTCAAGTACCTAGTAGTTCCTCTTCCAACGAATGTTATTAACGATAAGGAATGTGGTGCATTAGTGGCAAAAATTAAGAGAGAAACTGGAGCTCAAAATTGTTATCATTCGTAGCTAGAGTTGGACTAGTTCATACGATCATCACTACTAATGTACGATTCTGGATTATAACCTACCGAATTCCAGATTGCTCTATAGACAAAATCAACTCTTATATGTGCAAATTTGAAATGAAGCGGAGGTTTACATAAAGTCAGTTATGAAATTTTGTGTAGACCAAAGACTAAAGGCGAAGTGGGTCAGATAAACTTGAATGAACTCAAACAAATCTACGGTCTCAAACTAGCATGGAAAATAATATCACCAAAATTAACATGGGCTAAATAAATGAGAAATAGGTACATAAAAGTTAATTTTTTTAATAATGCAAAGTGATAACGATGCTTCAAGTATTTGGAAGGGCATCTTAAAAAGTAGAAATGAACTTAAAAAAACAACAGAGATAATTTGTTGATGGGAAAGTACTAGTGTTTGAAAAGATCCTTGACTCAATGGCTTATCTCTTATTTTCGAACTAGGGCGGAGCTCACTAACAAGTGATGTAGGCTATGAAAATTACGTTTATATGATAATTGCTAACGATAAATAATGTACTGAAAGATTTAGTGGCATGCATGCAATTAAGATAGAGCCGATATATTTTCCTACGAATCAACAAAACAACATTTGTACTTCGAATCCATCTTAAGATGTCATCTTTTCAATCAAAATAACCTGGAGCACAATTCATACTAAGCATAACCTTAAAGATTGGGTAGATGTAGTCTACAAAAGTAAACAACCCTTAGATGGCTTTCACAACATAAAAAGCAATCGACTTTCGACTTTCGACAGTTGATAGACTAGAAATTGGGGGGATTAACCTAAATCCAACATGAAAATTGTGTACGATAGAGAAAGAGACATGCACACTTATTTTTTAGATTTCTATACAATTGCTACATAACTAAACCGGTAAAATTGAAGACCAAAGACGTACAACCGGTTCAAGATTTAAGTGACAAGATGGTATACCTAAGCACTCACTAGAGAGGGTCGGATCTACGCGAATAACCAAAGCAAGTAGCAATGATAGTTGTAGCTCACCATGTTTGGAAGGATAGGAACTTAAGAACTTTGCAATGCAAACTGAGAAGTAGAGAGCAAGTCATTAAATTAATAATGATGAAAGTTAAACTCATAGTACATGAATAAAGAGAGGAATACTCACCGACATGTGCAGAAAGATGCCGAAAGCATGACTATCGACCGCCATAAATTTCGAGGAGAAGTAGAAGATAGTAAGTTAGTCGGTCTAAAGTAGGAATGTTCAGAGTATAATTTTTGTTTGTACTTGAGTTGCTAAATTAAGTCAATGTGAGTTTGTACCGAATTCGGGTTGATAGGCGTCAAACCCATATCGATAAAAATAAGCAAGTGTCAAAAAATATATATTAAAAACGGTTCTTTAGTGCTGACAAACCAATGTGAATTAAGTAATTTGGTTCCTCAAAATCCTTATCATACCCCTAAGTTGAATGAGTCATCTAACCCACCAAACCCACTTCTCTAGTACCATATCTTCTCGTTTGTCATCTATTACCACATCTCAACTTCAACTGAAATAATCGAAAGGTGAACACACCTCAAACCCTAGTAATGACATTCTGCCTCTTCTTATCCTTTATCTCACAGCTCAATCCCCCAAATGGATGAACTATCCTTGCTATCCAGAGTTCCACCACTTGCAGTCGTCCATCTTTTAAGAAGGTAAAAGACATCTATTTGAATTAATTTTATTCTTTTGATCTAGGTTGTCTCCTTATTTTAGAAAATTCTCTCATTTCTTTCTAACCAAATATGGTATATAATAGTCACTACAAAATAAAATCCAAGTAAAGAATGTAAACTAAAGATCAAAATAATTTTTTGTTCAAAAAGGACTGAATACCAAAAGAACGATCGTTCGTTGAGTTTAGGATTTGGTAGGTAATGCATGACTTGGATTCTAACTATTATAAAGATTGTCAGTTTTAAATGATATATATAAAGGATATAAAATATTTAGAAAATAATATAAAAATAGTTCAACGAAGATAGATAGACTAAAAATATATAATGAAATTGTAACTAAGGACTAAAAGATGAGACTGAAAGATAATGGACATAACAATGAAAATGATTAGAAATTGTAAAGTTTTGGAAAATTTGAAAGCGAAAACAAATACTTAAAACATAGAATCTTTCAATGAAATTAGAGATAACTTGTCTAAATGACAAAACTACATATCCAGACAATGTCATTCTTAACCCCAACAACGATATCGATAAACTAAAGATAGCGTTAAATTTAACAAGGGTCAAGGAAATTTATAAAAAGTATTATCTTTATCTAAGCCTTTAGATAGTAAACATGGACTTGGATATACCCAAAAACCTAAATAAAAAAAATAGTACTCAAAGTACTAAATTTGTTAAGGCTACCAAGCTCAAATCTAAACCAAGAACCCTGATAAATTTATTAATACATAGGTTCAATAAATTTAGGAAATAATAAAAAGGAAGAATATACAAATAATTTCATTGATAAAATTCAAATCATTGTATTTTTAAAGGTTATACACTACAAGAAAAACTATTTTTAGTTGCATTAATTCGTGGCGTTTTAAATTTTGTGCAACTGTTGGTAATTTTACAATATAAAAATAAACAAAGAAACGCGACTAATTCTCCCGTCAGTAATTCGTGGAATTTTTTGCTAAAGTTTTTTGTGGCCGCACAAATTTCCTTTACCACTTTTTCTTCTTCTCAAACTACTCCACTTAAAAAAAAAAAAATATTCGTCTCTTCCAATTTACTCCACAAGCCCTAATTTTCCTAATTCAAAAACTGCGACCGAACTAAAATAAAGCAAACACGATTTTAAAAGCAGAATTCCAAGTTTTCCGAATCAAAATCCCAATTACCAAAATCAAAACCCCCAACCCAGACTTCGAACTGGCTTTAGGTGATTGTGGAATGAATGCGGAGGCGGTGAAGGTGATTTCAAGTGGAGCGGTGGTGGATCAATTCGAGGAGGCGCTGCTGTAAGAGACGAAGGCGAGTTTGAGTTTGAGATTTCGAACAGCTGAAGTTGCGAATTTCAGGTGTGTGTCTGCCTTTTTCTTGCTTTTAGTTTATTGTATCATTGTGCAAAATTAAAAGATTTCATGATATGAAAGCTAAAATTCATTACTCTTGCATTCAAGCAATTTGCAGTACTTGATTCTCACTGATGGAAAGTATGAATCAGGTGCCTGACATAATCGACAACGCATACGTGATTGTTGAGTTTGATAATGGTTCACGAGGAATGCTTGATCTGTGCATGTTTGCGGAAGGCAGTAAAAATGAACAAGAAATTTGTGTAGTTGGCGACACTGGCAAGGTAATATTTGGAAAATATTTGCACATAGCTTGTTTATGACATGTTTTTTAAGAGGACAACATAGCGCATATATCCAAATCTACACCCTAATTGCAAGGTAATATTTGGAAAATATTTGTGCAGACTAGACATATGCACACGCACGCTTCAATGCACTCACTAACACAGCCTACATCTAAATCTACACCCTTACACACACAGTCCTAAACACATGAGAGTTTATATTTTTTTAGGTATATATAGTGGAGAGAGTTGCACTCAAGTACTCCTCCCTTGTTTTCATTTTAATGCACTGTTTTGATTTTGGATATCATAGTTCAGCTAGTTTGTTATAACATACTCTGTTAATCCATTGTCTTACTGGGACTTGTATGTGGGTAACATATGCCTACATCCATTTATATGTATTTAAGAGTGTGGTCCTGTTGCTCTGGTGTGTATACACTTGTTTCTATTGAATAATTGCTGTCACTTTTGTGGTGTTCATGTCTGCAATTGTTTCCCTTCATGTCTATTGAATAAAACAGAGGTAACCCTATAAATCAAATTCACAGTTGTGTATGTGTGTTGTGTGTGTGTACACACGTCTGTATGTAAGTATGTATATGTATATATATGTTCATGTGTGTGAACTTAATTTTGGAAAAGGTGTCTTTGTCTCATGTTCTGCGGCCTATACTTTCTATTGTTTATGTACAGAGGAAGTAGGAAATAAGAGTAGGCAAATAATGTTGCAGACCAAAATAAATTAAATACTAAAAATAATCACAAGAAACATTAAAACTTATGATCACTTTTTCGTCCCAAAACCATTACATGATAAACTATATCTGGACATGGAGCTTGAATAAATATGGACATGAAAACAATGGCTTGCCTAGAAAGATGTCAAATTATAGGCAATATGTATTATTAATTTTTTCTCATCTTTTAGTCCATGTATACTTTAACCTTATCTTTATCTTTCTTAATATATATTTTTCTTGTATATTCTGTACATGCAAGGATACGATATTAGCTTCCCCGTAACAAATTCTCATTGTGAAATAAAACTGAAATTTAAGCAAGATGGAAAGGTAAAAACTGAAATAAAAATGAATTAAATGTGTATTACGATTTTGCTAACAAGCATCCGTTACTAATGCAAATAGTCAAACAACGGAGGAGAATCAGAGAAGAGGATGAAACAGTCGGCAACAAAGGAAGCGGAGAACAAGAAGAAAGGAGAAGAATTAGAAGACGATTCAAAATCCAAAGAGCAAAAGACCGATTACATACACGTCAGAGCTCGAAGGGGTCAAGCTACAGATAGCCACAGCTTAGCAGAGAGAGTGAGTTCAACCCATTTCCCAACTATATCAATTTCAAGTATTAAATTTTCCGTAAATGGTAAACTTATATATACAGGTTTAGAAAAGAGAAGATCAGCGAAAGGATGAAGTCCCTGCAGGACTTGGTGCCAGGGTGCAGTAACATAACGGGTAAAGCCAGCATCCTAGATGAAATAATCAACTATGTACAATCTCTGCAGAAACAAATAGAGGTAAATTCAATATATGATATAACAAAATTTTATTGTTCTTTTCTTTCTTTTTTTAATTTATTGAAAGATGTTGTGCATGCAGTTTCTGTCGATGAAACTTGCCGCAACATATCCAGTGGCCGACTGCGGCAGCATGCAGAACTACATTGTAAAAGAGGTGTGCTTTCATTGCTCTTTATTGTTCTCTTTTTTGCCTTGCATGACATAATCTGAATCGTGTATTGGAACAGTTACAGGTGAATCCATTTTGTTGCACCGTAGAAAGGTCGCTGGAACTGCAGAATCCATCGATTCAGTTGTTGGATCATCTCCAACCAGAGTTGGTGCTTCTCAGAATGAACTTGCTTTTATGGTACGTAATTCATTAGTCTAAAAATACAGTTGAGGCTGTTGTGTATTGCTGCTAACCAACCAATATTATGTTATGTTTGTGGGCAGAAGAACTTATTCGTTGCTTGTCGATGGTGTTATGGTTGTTTTAGGCGGTTAATGTGAAGTATGTATGTGGGTGATATTGATGCACAGGGCAGTACAGTCAAGGGGAGGAGGCTGTTGTATGGAAAAAGTGGTCTTTTGAGTGGATGGTGGGTTTGTTGCTGCTGATGGATGGTAGATTTATGGTATGTGGTCTGATAGTTAATAGTGAGGGTGAAGTAGAGGCAGTGTGATGAGCCGTAGTACTGTGGGTGGTTTGTGTTGCTGTGGGATGGCCAGCAGTTTAAATGGTTTTGAAGTTGCTGTGATGGATGTTTGGAGATATTTGTTTGTTGATGAAGAAGTTTGTATGGGAGTTTGAATGTATGTACCGGTTGTGTGTAGTAGTTCAACTGGCTGTTGAGGTGAAGGAGGAAATGGTGAGGTGGCAGAGTGAGGACGGTGAAGGCAGTGTAGCAGGGGGCAGTTTGTTGGGGCAAAGTATTGTAATGTGCAGACAGATTTTTTTTTACATGAAGGCGGATTATTATATGCACAATGATATGCAGAAGAGCACTGTGCAGGCAGAGAAATTTGCTGTATTTTTTTTACTGTTTGAAAATGTAAAAAAAAGAGCACTGTGTAGGCAGAGGAATGGAAGTTACGTTGTGGTGATTTTGGGTTTCGGAAAGGAGGAGGAGGTGGCGATTTGAGATGAGGATTGCGATTTTATAGGGTTCGTAACGATTAAGGTTCGAAGTTGCTCGGCTGTTCGATAGCAAGCAGGGGAGGAGGAGGATGATTTGTCGGTGTTCAAATCTTTGAAATTGTGAAATGCAATGTTGTAGCGGAGGGACCGCAGTAGTTATATGTGAAGTTTAGTGACTGTCTGAAGGGTTCGTGGCAGTTACCAGAAGCTGATGGTAGAGGCGTGATGATCAGGTATGTTGAACATTTTTTTTTTATAGTTTGTGTAGGAAGGTTTGTGGAGATTGGTAACTGTGATGGAAGTGTTGAATGATGAGGCTGTGGGCAGTGATGATTGATGATGGATGTGGTCAGGGAGCTTCGTCTGGTTCAAAGCTTTCGAAGCATAAGTAAATTAAACTGTCTAGTTATAATCTGTGAACCGACCCTATAGTTGTCAAATATATGGATGCCTATAATTTAGTTACGTGG
Source organism: Allium cepa (assembly GCA_030765085.1). Classification (NCBI taxonomy): domain Eukaryota; kingdom Viridiplantae; phylum Streptophyta; class Magnoliopsida; order Asparagales; family Amaryllidaceae; genus Allium; species Allium cepa. The sequence continues at coordinate 525,919,107 of CM060934.1, read as the reverse complement.
AAAGCAGTTTATTTTTGCATGTTTCAAAAGGAGGGACTGGAACTGTTATTTACTGTTGTTTATGGTTTTTATACTGCCATCGACATGAATTTGGGAGAACAATTAATATTCCACGGATTATGTGGAGTGTTGCAGTTGGATTGGCAGAGAGAGGGGTTTTGCTCTGGCTGTCGTTGATGCAACTTTGGATATTGTTCTCTCTGAATCATAATATCTTGTAAGTTTTATACTTTCACCATATTGTTCATGTTGTGTAAACCATACTTTTGTTGTATAAATATGTATAGAGTATACTAAACTTTCATGATAATGTATGTGATCATAAACTTACTAGTTTATAACTCGTGATACTCCTGTAAGATTTAATAAACCATGAAAACTGGAATCGTTAATTTACAGTTAGCATTTGTTGTGGTTTTGGGTGGTCGCCGGTGCAGAACTTGTTAGTGAGCTACGGATTTGAGCTTAGGGAGGAAGTGATGCAGAGGAGGTGGGTTGGAGGTGATTGATGAAGATGGTTATGGGTTGAAGCAACGTTGAAGTATTGTATTGTGAATGTAAATGCAATATAATGTTTACGTATGGGGTATGTGAAGAGATGGTCAGTGAGGGTTGCAGAGGGCAGGTGAAGTATGGTTGCAATGAAGTGGATGAGTTGTGGTTGTTGTTCAGGAGTGTAGTAGTGATTGGAGATGGTGAAGGAGCAGTTAGGCAGTTTTGATGTAACAACAAAATGTCCTGAACCTTGTATTGAAGGGTTAGTGTTTATCAGCTTTTGTGAAACTTCAGATTCAATTTTCTTATGTTTCTTTGTTACTAACTATTTCTACTTGAATTTGAATAATATAAAGTTTGTTTGGGTATGTAAAATAAAGTTACATGCACTTATAGTTCCTACTTTATTGTATTTAAAGCATATCTGTATTAGGAGGACATGGAGCTATGGAGACCAACATCGGCGTTGACGTGCATGGAAGATGCACTTGGCGTTCCCATAACTGTTATGAAACTAGTATGTATAGTAGCAGCACTACTTTAGCTGCACGTGCTATTATGAAACTGTTTGTGGTAGCTTGTTTGTGTAAACGTATGGTTAACCTTTTGTCTTGACACTAATGTTATGATATAGTGGTGATTATGCAATTGCTTTTGTCTGTGTTATTGTGGTTCATTGAATGTGTTATTTTTGAATGTGTATGTGTTTATAAATTACGTTATTATATAAATTTTGAAGTACTTGAATTGGAGGCGAAATCAGATGTAGTCGTGGAACAACAGGCAATAAAATCGAAACATACAGTGGCGGAGAAAAAACACCACCAAAAATATTTTTTTGTAGCGTTTAAAAAGCGCTACAGAATCAGCAATTATAGTAACTCAGATAATCTCCGTGGCGTTCAAAAAACGCTGCAAAAAATAATAATAAGTGCAACAAAAAAATAAGATAGTAAACGGCACATTTTCGGTGGCGTTTCTTAAACGCTGTAAAAAAGATCTTTAGTAACGTTTAAAAAACGCTGCCAAAAATTCATTTATAGTGGCGTTAAAATAAATGCAACAAAAAATCATGGATTTTTAGTCGCATGTTTTCTAGCGGCGTTTATCAAAACGTCACCAAAACTTTTTGTAGCGTTTTTTGAACGCCACTAAAAATAAAATTTCTTGTAGTGATACAAACTCTTCATGGGTTTGGTTTTCCAAAACTTAACCTTATTGACCCTAAGTAAAATAGGGTACCAAATGTATATTTTTATATTTAGGCACCTACTGATCATGCAATAAATATAATGAAGAAGAAATGGATACAAAACAGTCGATGTTCAAAACATATGATTAGAGACCCACAGATACCATTAATATTATATACAAGATGGTGGAATCACGAACTTCAAAGATAATTCAAAAGGATATGTCACTGGCATCGCCAATGTCGGTAAATTCTAAAATCTCCATTTCTAATGTTTTACTTTTAAAAATTTAAGACATTATTTACCAAGTATATGTCAGTTATGTGATAAAAGTTTTAAAATAACATTTGAAAATGATAATTATTATATTTTTTTTACTGTCATTCTAAAACTATTTTGACGGTACAAGAAAAAGAAACATACATACATACATATATATTAAATATGAAAATTTCCAATAATGACGACTTTTTTCTTATGGTTTATTCAAATGATCCTTAGATTTGGCGCAAACGTCAGTCTTTTAAACTTTATACATACCAAAATTTGCAATATATGAAATTGAGAGAGAACTTCCAAAATTGAATTTTAAAGTCAATAATCATTGTGATGCTCATTAGGTTGGAAAACTTCAAAAGTAATCATTTAAACATAAGGAGAGCACTACACATCCTCTAGAGCTCCTTTATTTGGATCTTTTTGGACCTTCACGGATCCAATCAATAAACCACAATATTTTTGAAATGGTAAATGATTTTCCAAGATATACTTGGATACTTTTTCTATAATATAAGAACAAAGCTTTTGAAATATTTGAATTAAATTTTTGCTAAAAGAATTCAAAATCTAAAATCAATTAGAATCAACACTATAAGGGGAGCTCCAAGGTGGAGAATTCAAAAATAAAAACTTTTGAAAATTTTTGTAATAAGAGAGCAATCACCAGTAAATTTTATTTTCCAAGAACTTCGTAATAAAATAGAGTTGTGGAATGTAAAGATATAACCATTCAAGAGTCCGCGAGGACGACGTCAATTGATGGTAACTTACCAAAGAATTTTTGGAGTGAAACAATTACCACGACATGCTATATTTTGAATAGAACTTTAATAAAACCATTAGCAATGAAAACTCTATACGAACATTTCTTTAATGAAAGCCTAAAGTTTCATACTTTAAATTTTTTGAAAGCAAAATTTATATTCTTAACACAAAGGACAATTTAGACAAATTTGACGCTAAATTTGATGAAGGAATATTTGTTGGATATTGTGACAGAAGTATGACATACAAAGTCTTTGACAAAAGAACTAATACTATTGAATAAATCTTACATGTATCTTTTGATAAAAACTTAAATGCCTATAAAATAAATATCGACAAAGATGAAATTATCAACCCAAATGAAATAATGAAAAAGTTAATAACAAGATTACAAGTAATGAAGATATAACTACAAATAATTAACCAAAACTAGAATTTTGGAAGATTACACTAAAGAAAATATATTAAGAAACATTGAATCTTTTGTAAGAACAAAAAATTAACTAAATAAAATGATTAACGAGCATTCATCTCAACTAGTGAACTCAAAACCCCAAAAGAAGCATCATTAGATGATTCTTGGATTCTTGCCATGTAAAAAAAATCGAATCAATTCACAAGAAATGATGTTTGAGAATTAGCTCCATAAATCGAAAACCAATATGTTATTGGAACTGATGGTTTTAAGAATCAAATTATATGAACAACGGAAAGTTATAAGAAATAAGTTATGTCTAGTAGTACAAGGATATAATCAAGAAACATGCGTCAACTTTGACGAAACCTTTGCGCACATGGGAAGACTTGATGTCATGAGAAAATTAATTGCCTTTGCAAACTATAATAACATAAATTATTCCAAATGAATGCTAAAAGTGAATTCTTAAATAGAGTAATTAAAGAAGATGTATATGTTAAGCAACCTCCACTTTTCAAAAATGAAAAATTTCTCAATCATATCTATAAGCTAAAACGAGCGTTATATAATATAAAATAAACACTTTATGCCTGGTAAGAGAGAATTAAATCTTACTTAACTGTAAGGACCGGGAGATTTTCGACCCCTAAAAATCGACATTAATACGTTCACTGTATAAAGTGTTGAAGAATTGAGTGCCAAAAATACCAGGTTGTTAGGGTTGGGAAGAAAAAAGATAGAGAATGAAAACAGAAACAATAACACAGAGTCTCACAATCGCAGCGGAATAAACTATAATATACAATAACAACATTTTTACAAAGGAAAGCTGTAACTATTGAAATACATACAAGTTATCAGAGTACAATCATCAATAAATAAATCTGGATAGTTATAATAACTTGTCTCTCAATGTTGAAAATACAGCCTATAATACACAATGGAATATAGTCAAATACGTGTAATACGTCTCTGCTATCCAGCCCATCTTCTGAGCTCCAAAGCGTCCCTACCTGAAAACTGTAATTATCGGTCTGACCCGAGCATTACAATAAAGTAACATCCGATTCAGGCTAGAAACCAGCGTGAGTAAACCCACTTAAATTGAAATACTGAAGTTACAAAACTTCTTCGAAACCAAGGCAACTCGTACAAACACGACGAGTTTTTATCTTATTATCCAAACACTTTTTTTCAAAAATCCATCGATACTACAGTAGTGTCCAAGTATAGTTACTTATTTAAGATGGTTGAATTTGTTAAATTAATTCAATTCCAGCATATTAAACTTTATAGACAGACCCGTAAAGGTTTGTAGTGATTATCAAATCGAAGTGGTTCTGGATAACACTAGTATCCAGTTCCAGTCTCTTCGAATCCAAGTAATAAATTTAAAAGAGTAAATTATTTAAATAAACAATTTATATTTAGGGTGAAAATATTCAAATATGAAAATTAATTACAGATTTCTGTTCAATAAACCATATCACTATTTTTATCTAGTATTAACTTGTCTGACCATCTAACAGATAAGAATAATTGAATTAAATATCGAATAGAGTTAATCCAAGATATAGACCGTTGACTAATTTAATGGTCAATAACAAATGTCAAATAAATTTCACGCATCAGGCTTTTAATAATCTTGATTAACCATATCCATTTATTTTTGAATCCAATTTAATTACAAATTTAAGAAATTATAAAATAATTTATTTTTGATTAATTAAAATTTAATATCCTATTTGATATCGAACTTTGTTAATTTATATAAATTCTTAAGTCAAAAAATGATATAATTAGTTACCATTCTAATCATAAACTATCAATAAACTTTATATTATGGATTTAAATGATAATAGATATTTTTTTTAGGAAAAGGAAATATAAATTATCATATAAATATACATAAGTTCCATTCTTCTCTTCTCCCTTTTTTTCTTTATTTTCTCTATTTTTTCTTCCTTTCCTTTTTCCCCTTTTCCCATTTTCCTTTCTCTTTTCCCTTCTTTCTTTTTTCCCCTGGCCCATTTTTTTTCCGGCCCATTCTCCTTTCCCTTCTTCTTTCTTTCCAGTTTCTTTCCCTTTTTCTTCCTTTGTTCTTTTCCTCTTTAAAACTACTTCGGATCAACCGTGCATGTATGTGCATGTGCACGTCGCTCACGATCACCGCCTCTATCTGTCAATCATCCCCTCGAGTCGCCGCCGACCTCGACATCTCATTCCTCCACCCAGCATTCCTCAACGTACCACATTCGAATTTTTCGAACATCATCCCAACGCTGGAACGTCATGGTCGTCCAAAAACCCTCACTCCTCACCACCACAACCCTCCATCAATCACCAAACTTCGTCGAAATGAGCGCCACGTCACTCTCCTCCTTTTCCCATTAGACCGCACTTCCCCTTTTACCTCTCGCCGCCGCAGTTTGTCTCAAACTCGAGACCAAACCATACAACCCCTAAACCCTACTTCACCCACTACTCGATGTCAAGCCCACCAAAAAAATTCCCTTTTCATTTTTCCAAGTGTCGCACCGTTTTCTCCTCCTCCTCGTCCAACGCCACACCCCAACCTTCACCGTGATGCCGGAATTTGCCTCATCACCTAAAACTATTCAACTTGACATTCCTCACCCCATATGCAATTTAAAAACCCAAATCAACCTTAAAAATCATGCCTTTTAACAACGAGTCCATCTATATAATCCATTCGTTAAAATTTGACATTTGAATTTTGACTGCAGTTGAGACATTTACTATAACAGGAGTCTTCCTTTTTCTATACATAATGAAATTGAATGAAATGAATTTTAAAATGCTCTGCATTTGCAAAGAAATAAGTTACATTTTGGAACTGAAACTTAAAACTAAATATATGTAAAGATATGGATTTTAAAAGTAAACGTTTTAAAAATGTTTTTCAAAAAAAAACAAGAACAGAGTCTAAATTCAGGAAGAGGTCTAGGTTTTTAAGCTCAGGTGAAAACATCCATGTCCATGCACACATACATTTACATAAAATCCTATGTATATTGGTTACGGAGCTATGTATATCTATATATAATATAAGAAGAACCTGTCAACAATTTAAAATTTGGTTTACTCACTATTTATAAAGAATTATGAATGCTGCTATGTATTCCTCCTTCAATCTTTTATATATCTTGGTCCTCTTTTTTATTTGTTGGCAGCACTAAGTATTTTTTTTTCTGTATGTCCGCAAATGAACAAGGCAATGCCATATATATAGATGAAGAGTGAAGTGTATGGTGCAAGCAATAAGGTGGCTGAAGCTTTTGTGTACAGGCTTTCCAAATCCATTTTTATTTATAAAAAGGCTAATTTGATTTTGATAAATTGTTGAGTTGATTTGATTTCATTGTAAGTTGATTTAATTTTGAGTGAAGGGTTTGATTTATTGTATGCTTCAGATGATGTGTGTTAATTGCTACGTTCCCTTATGTGTTTACATATACAGTTTTATGAATTGACATATATATATATATATATATCTCCTTATGTGTATACGTTTCCCTTTTCCTTTTTTTTATAATAACGTATATATATACATATATACCTTTACATATATACATTTAATTATTATCATAAAGTTTGCGCTTCCTTGTAGATATGCATACATTTACACATGTATTTACATTCTTCACATTCACTATTTATATATACATATACATATACTTATGTATATCTTGTTATCACACGCACACACAAACACATATATATGTATATATTAATCTAAATTTCCATATACACTACTTTATATGGCACCTACACACACACACACACACACACACACACACACTCTTATATGCTTATTTATATACATATATATGAACATCATTAACTTGTATGTATTTATGTTTATATACAAATATATTCTACCTTGAATTTTAATGGTCGAGTTTTACTTATATTTCTATAAAATTTATCATATCCAGAGATTTTATAATTCAATATTTAATATAGTTTCATTCAATTTATAGAGACAGATATTTTAACTATCGGAAAATTTATCTTTTTTTGACTTATAAAAATCAATATTTCAATAACTAAAATCGGTTAATTACCCCAATATCCGGTGGCTAAAAATCCGGGCCATTACATGCCTCCCCGCTTAGAACTTTTCGTCCTCAAGAAGGAATGAACGAGAATTAGAATCTGATGTGTATTATAATATAAACATTCCTTAAACATTTTGACTCCTCACTCTTTTATTATACATTTTAAAACACTTTAAATTATATAGTAAAAATACTTTTCATAATTCGATGTCTTAACATCCTTGTTCTTACAGAAATTAAGTCACACGTTGATCAGGCGTGGGACTGAAAATCTATAAGTACTTAGTATACCCTTTTTCAACACCCAGTAAAAATACTTGAAAAAAAAAACATTTTTTAAAAATTCTATGGAAAGTATCACCCCTCTCAACCACCATGGGTCGCAGTTAACATGATGATTGCGTCGCCATCACGGCGAAATCCATAAGAAAACTGTAGGCATCTGCACCTCTCGACTTACGCCATGGGAACACCATAGATCGCAGCTACAATAAGGTTTCGTTGCTATCACAATAAAACCGTAAGTAGTCTGTAGGCAATCACTGCTCCTTGAATTACGTTGCCAAACGAAAATTTACCACATAGATGGCAGACTACACAAAGGTTACGTCACCATCACAGTGAAATCCAATGTAGACTGTAGGTACTCATTGCCACATGAATTATGCCATGGAACCAAACCATAAAGATCGCAATCTATCGATGTTACGTTGCTATCTCAGCGAAATTAAATGTAGATTATAGAAAATCACTGTCACTCGACTTATGGTATGGAACTGTGATAGGTCGCAGTTACAACAAAGGTTATGTTGCCATCACATCAAAACCCAATGTAACTGTAGGCATTAACACCACTCGACTCACGCTACCCAACAAATGGTCATTAGGAACTCACGAGTTTTGTCTGGACGTCCTCTGGGATCCCAGTTTCATTGAACCCACCCTTAGGATTCCTAGGCAGAACTACCCAGTGGATCGCCTACTATATGTTTCGACTTTCATGGGGGCGCCTTTCCATACTTTTGTCTTAAAAAAAAAATCATACTATATATATAGTACCTTCCAAATCATACTCTTTATATGTATCACAAATAAACATTATCTATACAAAATCGAGATCTTCAAAATAGATAGTTTTTCAAATTTGGTTTATCAAATTCCAAAATTGACTATCTGCCAAAATCAAAAGCCTTTTAAAATCAATAGGTTCCAAAACCATTTCAATTTAATTCTCATATATATATAAAATCATTCTTTCCCACTTGAATAATTTTCAGATCAATAATCTCCGAGTCCACTTCATACTTATATATCCTCCATTTAGTATTCTAAAATATCTTTCAAGATCATTTCTTATTGGTTATAAATTTAATAAGGAAAGTTTGAATATATAATTAATTTTTATAATCTCATTAATGCCAAATCGATTTTTCAAAGTTCGATTACTTCACCAAGTTGTTTGTCACATTTCTTACTTCTTATTAAGTGAATTTCAGTTATAGTAACTACTTAACCTTTACCTTTAAGTCATCATATTTACTCAAAATGTACTATTTCACCTCAAAATTATTTTTGCCTTAATATTCCAATTTCGGTTCCAATTTAGATTTTGCTTCGTGTTCCATTTTGGGTTATAACTTCAATTTATCCCAATTTGTATTTAAATCCATGATTTAAATATAAACAATTCCCATTCTGACCAGTTTGAATTTAGAGAATAGCTTGAATAGTTCTAAAATAATTAAATAGTTAATATAAGATAGTTTGGGCATTAAAAGAATGGTTTGTATAGTAAATAGCTTGCAAAAATCAAAATAATTTGAATATTTTAGAAGATAGATTTCAAACAGTTTATATTAAAATAATTTATTTGAAGATAGTTTCAACATCAGACCGATTCAATTCCTAATCTCCAACTCAAATCAATTTTCAATTTCCATTTCCATTGATTCAATTTCGATTTCAATTTGAATTAACTTCAATTCCAATTTTAATTCAAATCAATTCCCATTTCGACTTCCAACTAATTTTACCTTGATTACAATTCCAATTAATTCAATTCAGATGCATTTTAAAACCATCTTGATTTATATAAATTCGAGTTCGGTTTTAAAAATGTTGATTTAATCACTTAGATCAAATTAACCTTTAATATTTAATTTAACAACCTAAATCTTTTATAATTTAATTCTGAGCCCAAATTTCAAATATTTATTTAAGTTACATTTTACTTGGTTTTGTTTCAAGGTTCGAGCAAGAGTTCATCTTTTTAAAACAATTAAATTCGAAATTCAATTGATTTCCCAATTATAACTTCAAAATTTTAAACCCGATCCTTTAAGCAAATTTCGATTGACAAGTTTGTTTTAACATTTCAAATGTAAGTTCAAAATGATTCCATTTTCATAAATTCAATTTTTATTTCTTAAAATCAAAATCATTTAAATAATTTCAAATCAAAGTTTTATTTCCATTTAATTTCAGGAATGGATATATATCATTTCAATCCACTTCTTAATTTATTCTAAATTATCCAACTTGCAGTTTTATATACTGTAAATAATATACATAATGATAGTAGGATATATCAAACAAATAAACACCCAAATCATCTAAAACATTAATCAATAGTATTCATCACAAATTTTCAGAATTCAAAGCCCGTTTTGATTTCAAAAATCGTTTTGAAATCATTTACACATAACTTCTTTTGTAACTCTTATCAGATCTATACCCATTTCTTTCACAATTTAATTCATTTAACTTCCATAAGTTAAATCTTAATTTTACTTGAAATTTTCCAATTTTAGATTATAAGTTCAAAACTTATTTAACTTGGTCTGAGTAAATTTCCAGTTCATTCAATCCATTTAACCTTACTCAATTTAAATTTTACATTCCGAATCCAATTCTTATTAATATCACTTCTCACTTATAAGTTCAAAAACTTATTTTTCTTTGGGTTATACTTCTCATTTCAAGGGGGAATTTCAGAAATCAAGCACCCAATATTTATTTCAAATCAACTATGAAATCTCTCTCTCTCTCACACACACACACACACACACACACACATATCCCATTTACATATCAAATCACACTTTAAAATTTTAAACCATCCTTGGTTTTTATCCAAAACAAATTCATTTTCAAACAACTCTTGCTTAAAAATTTTCTATGTCAAAAATATTCCAAATAATATCATTTATTATTTCCTTAAACACTTTGAACACATTTTGGAATTTTCAGGACTTAGTTTCAAAATTTCCCAATTTAAATTCATTTTAATTTATAAGTCACATTTATAAATTCAACTTATATAATTTTACTTCCTTAAAACATTTCACTCTATTTCATCATTGTTTATTCTGTAATAAACATCCGTTATTAAGACACAACAACCAATTTTTGATAATAATCAATATTATCATATTCAGAAACCAAACACACCATATATTCCATAATAATTTTTTGAAAGGGTTATCTAAAATAAATTCAAGGAAAACTTATTCCATTTCAAAACACATTGAAAAACGTTCCCGAAATCTTTAGAATTTAAAATTCTGTTTTGAGTCTACTTTTAGCTTAACTTATTTGTATAGTTCATTCTTACCCAACATTCCTATTTGGTTTTATATGTCTTACCACTTAAGTCTTATAATCTTATTTTTCAACAATAATAACCAATCAACTTAATATACTATAACAATTCAGAAAAATTATTTCCTTTTATATCAAAATATAATCTTATGAAAATTATTTTTAAAATCGTTTTAAAATCATTATATAAGAAAATAACAAATACGCCCTCATATATAATACACTCAACTCATTCTAGGGTACTACTGACCCTATCTCTAATGAGTGATTCCCACCAGAGCCAAGGTTCTCCCTTAACCTTCAGCCCTGATGCCACATGTAACGACTGAGAGATTTTCGACCCATGAAAATCAATACTAATACGTCCACTGTATATAGTGCCGAGCAATCGAGTGCCGAAAATACCATGTTATTAGGGTTGTGAAGAAAAAAGATAGAAAAAGAAAACAGAAACAGCAGCACAAAATCTCACAGTCGCAGCGGAATAAACTATAACATACAATAACATCATTTTTACAAAGGAAAGTTGTAACTGTTGATATACATACAAGTTATCAGAATACAATCATCAACAAATAAATCTGGACAGTTATTATAACTTGTCCCTAAATGCTGAAAATACAACCTATAATACACAGCGGAATATAGTCAAATACGTGTAATACGTCTCTACCATCCAGCCTGTCTCCTGAGCTCCAAAGCATCCCTACCTGAAAACTGTAATACTCGGTCTGACTCGAGCATTACAATAAAGTAACACCCGAGTCAGGCTAGAAACCAGCGTGAGTAAATCCACTTAAATTGAAATACTGAAGTTATAAAACATATTTGAAACCAAGGTAAATCGTACAAACACGATGAGGATTTATCTTATTATAACCAAACACTTTTTCAAAAATCCATCGATGCTGCAATTATGTCCAAGTATAATTACTTATTTAAGATGGTTGAATTCATTAAACTAATTCAATTCTAGCATGACAGACCCATAAATGTTCGTAGTGATTATTAGATCGAAGTGGTTCTGGATAATATTGATATCCAATTCCGATCACTTCGAATCCAAGTAATAAATTTAAAAGGATAAATTAGTTAAATAAACAATTTATATTTAGGGTGACGATATTCAAATATGGAAATTTATTACAGATTTCTGTTCAATAAGCCGTATCACTATTTTAGTCTACTATTAACTTGTCTGACCACTTGATGACACATATAAGAATAACTGAATTAAATATCCAATAGAATTAATCCAAGATATTGACTGTTGACTAGTTTAACGGTCAATAACAAATGTCAAATATATCTCACACATTAGGCTTTTACTAATCTTGATTAACCATATCCATTTATTTTTGAATCCAATTTAATTACAAATTTAAGAAATTATAAAACAATTTATTTTTGATTAATTAAAATTTAAAACCCTATTTGATATCTAACTTTGTTAATTTATGTAAATTCTTAAGTCAAATAATAATATAATTAATTACCATTCTAATTATAAACTATCAATAAACTTTACATTATGGATTTAAATGACAATAGATTTTTTTATCAGGAAAAGAAATTATAAATTATCATATAAATACATAAGTTCCATTCTTTCCTTCTCCCCCTTTTTTTTCCTTTTTTTCCTTTTCTTTTCTCTTTTCCCTTCTTTCTTTTTTTGTCATGGCCCCTTTTTTTGAGGGCCAATTCTCTTTTCCCGTCTTCTTTCTTTCCAGTTTCTTTCCCCTTATCTTCCTCTGTTCTTTTCCATTTTAAATCTGCTTCAGACCAACCTTGCACGTACGTGTGCATGTGCACATCGCTCACGACCACCGCTTCTAGCCGCCAATCATCCCCTCGATTCGCCGCCGACCCCGACATCTCATTCCTCCATCCAGAATTCCTCGACATACCACATTCTAATTATTCGAATATCACCCCAATGCTGGAACATCGTGGTCGTCCAAAAACCCTCATGCCTCACCACCACAGCCCTCCATCAATCACCAAACTTCCCCGAAAACTCTCCTCCTTTTTCCCTTGGACCGCACTTTCCTTTTTGCCTCTCGTTGCCTCAGTTTGTCTCAAACTTGAGACCAAACCGTACAACCACCCCAAAACCCTACTTCACCCGCTACTCAACGCCACGTCCACCAGAAAATTCCCTTTCCATTTTTCCTAGGTGTCGCATCGTCTGCTCCCCTCCTCGTCCAACGCCATACCCCAACCTTTGCTGTGATGTCGGAATTTGCCTCATCACCTAAAACTGTTCAAATCGACATTCCTCACTCCCTACACAATTTAACAATCCCAAACCAACCTTAAAAATCACGCTATTTAGCAACGAATCCATCTATATAATCCATTCGTTAAAATCTAACATTTGAATTCTGACTGCAGTTGAGACACTTACTGTAACATGAGTTTTTCATTTCTATATATGATGAAATTGAATGAAATGAATTTTAAAATGCTCCGCACTTGGAAACAAACAGGTTATGTTTTGGAACCGAAACGTAAAACTAAATATTTATGAAGATATGGATTTTAAAAGTAAAAGTTTTAAAACTATTTTTCAAAAAACCAGGAATAGAGGATAATTTGAGGAAGAGGTCCAGGTTTTTATGCTCACGTGAAAACATCCATGTCCAAGCACACATATACATTTACATAACAATCCTATGTATATTGATCACAAAGCTATGTATATCTATATATAATATATGACGAACCTGTCAACAATTTAAGATTTGGTTTACTTATTGTTTATAAAGAATTATGAACTGCTGCTATGTATTCCTCCTTCATGCTTTTGTATATCTTGGTCCTCTTTCTTTTTTTTGTTTGATGGCAGCACTAAGCATATTTTTTTTTGTATGTCCATAAATGAACAAGGAAAGGCCATATATATAGATGAAGAGTGAAGTGTGTGGTGCAAGCAATAAGGTGGTTGAAGCTTTTGCATACAGGCTTTCCAAATCTATTTTTTTTTATTATAAGAAGGCTGATTTGATTTTGATAAATTGTTGAGTAGATTTGATTTCATTGTAAGTTGATTTGAATTTTGATTGAAGGATTTGATTTATTGTATGCTTGAAATGATGTGTGTTAATTGCTGCATTCCCTTATGTGTTTACATGTATATTTTTACGAATTGATATATATATATATATATATATATATATATCCTTATGTGTATATGTTCCCTTTTCCATTTTTTATAATAATTTATATATATACCTTTACATATATACATTTAATTATTAGCATAAAGTTTGTGCTTCCTTGTAGATATAAATACATTTATTTACACATGTGTTTACATTCTTCACATTCACTATTTATATATACATATACATATAGTTATGCATATCTTATCATCACACACATATATATGTATACATTAATGCAAATTTCCATATACTTTACTTTATATGTTATATATATATAGACACTCTTATATGCTTATATATATATATATATATATATATATATGAACATCATTAACCTGTATGGATTTATATTTATATACGAAGATATTCCACCTTGAATTTTAATGGTGGATTTTTATTTATATTTCTATAAAATTTATCATATCCAGAAATTTTATAATCAATATTTAATATAGTTTTTTTTAATCAATTTATAGATACAGATAATTTAACTATCAAAAAATTTACCTTTTGAGGTCAACCTAATAAATATCCAGTGATTGAAAACTATATTAAATATTTTTAACCACCGGATATTTGTGTCTATGAAAGATATGAGTCGAATCCAAAGCAAACTCATCTTAAAGCGGTAATACGTGTTTTAAGATATTTCCAACATTCTGGATGATGGGCTCTTCTACCCTTAGGAAGACTTATTTAACTTGATATCATATATAATATAGATTATGCTAATGTAAATCAACAAGTGAAACTTATCACTTTTTGGAACATTTACACCTATCTTTGTTCAACAAAAATCAAAATTCGCAGTTAATTATATGTATGCAATAAATTTTAAAAGAGTTTGGATTAAATATTAAATAATTGCCAACATACCGCAACAATTAGAGTTATATAAACTTATCAAAAAAATCCTACAAATCATGCTAGAACTACACATACATACATACATACATATATATTAAGAAGGGGTTCTTTATTTATTGACATATAAAGAACATTGTCGGTTTTGTCTCCTTAAAAAACTTTACTAGAGTAGTAAAGAAAAAGAGTGCAATAACCAAACAATAATAAGTTCAACTTAAAGCTAAACAATTAAACACACATCAACTCGCACAAAGCCCACTAACTATGCAACGACCCGTATTTGTTCGACAATTAAAAACTATTAAATTTAATAAGATTTTAGGATTTAATATTGGAAGAAAACTAAAATTTGTGATTTTTTAATGAGGAAATAATTAGAATACGATTAATAATGTTGTTTGAATGCTATCGATAACTATTTTAATGTAATTACAATCAACTGAAATAAATTTTAGGTTAATTTGGTTATAATTGTAAATAATGAAAAAAATTAAATGATATATTTAATGGTGAGATTGTATGTAATTGATTGAAATATGTTAATATAGAAAATAAAATCATTTTGGTAAGCAATTTATAACCCTTGATTGTAAATAATAAGATAATAGATATGAACTATTATTATAAACGTTTTTTAATTATCTTTCCATTAATTTATCCGTTTGAATATTGAATGGATGATTAATGGAATTAAGGCAATTGAATGTTGGTTGTAATGTTGGAAGTATATGTCATTAATTGAAATAAGTTTATTATGAATTAGGAAATCAATTTATTAGTACATTAATTTACTGGTTTTGGTTCGTAAACAATAGACCTGGAAATGTGTTTGATTTATTAGTTTATAATAATTGCTTTAATTATCATTTTGTTATTTAGTTCGTTCAAATTAATTTAGAAATCGATAAGAATATTATATAATTAAAATACTGCAAATAATATGTTAAAAGATGATAAATATGGAATATTGATGTAATAAAATGTAAACCAATGTTAATTATATTCTTAAGATAATAGCTAATTCAATAATAAGAGTGAAATCAAAATAAATAAATTTATTAGAATTTAAATTTTAATTAACTGAAAATTTGTTGCACTTGCAATTGAACTATGAAATTTGTGCAATATTTATATTGAAATTAACATGGAAAGTTTATTTGAAAAGATTATAACTTTATATGTAATAAGCAATGATGAAATTGTCAACTTTTAAATTTGAAACTGAAAAGTGATAAAATTTATTAAATAATAATGTATATAATTAACATGAAAATAACCATTTTGGCCACTATCTCGGATTCCGACGAAACTGGTTTCATCGGAACCGTAATAGTGAATTATTGTAAAATTTCAAGTTTCGTGACGATCAGACTTGCCGTTTGATCGTACGGGTTCTAAACGCATAGAAATCAATTTAATGAAATCAATTCGAAATAAGCTGATTTTAAAAGCTAACTTTTTCATACAATGGAATTAGAAATTGAAACCTATTCTATTGAATTTAAAAATATCAAAAACATCTATTTTGATATATGGGATGACCCGTTTTCGTTTCGAAAGCGGAACAGGCTTTTCGGGTTGTTATTGTTGTTTGGAACCAATTCGACATGTTCATTATTTCTTATCTGGCCTTATTTATATAAATAGATTTTTTTAAACCCTAGCAGCCTTTTTGTTTCTTATCTCTGTATGTATCTGTCTATTCCACCTATCTGCTTCTTCTTCCTTCCAATGGCTGTAGATCCAAACCCTAATTCAATTTTAAATTCAAATTGAAAATCAAATTCCTCAAAACTATGTCATATTATATATTAATGTAAAGCTTTCGATTAGCGTAATTCACTGCAACAATTCGTTTTTTAATTGGTTGCATCATTTGACCAAAAATCAAGGATCAACGTCGGCCGTCGAAATTAGGTTTTCGCGATCCAACGATGGATATTCACCCGATCGACGATCGAGAGGTAGCATTGGGAAGGTGGTGGCAAGCAGGTCACGATGATGATGTTTGTTCATGTTAGAGGTGTCTCGTTCTCGTCGAAAAATTCTAAACAGATGATCGGCGGCATGGTCACACAGTTGCATCGGAGGAGCTCGCATGGGTGGCCGGGGGTGCGGCTTGAGGGGAGCTGACCAACAACATGCCAGATCTATGCTCAGGTGCAAGGATTGGTCGGTGTTCGATCATATATGGTGGCAACCGAGATTTTTCGAGTAGGGTTACGTGACATACGCGATATTAGGGCTTCACGCGTTCAGAGATGACGTGTTGAAATGGTAGTTCTTTTTTTAATTTAATTTCAATTTCAAATCGTTCTAATCATCATAACTTTTGCATACATGCTCGGATTCATACGCGGTTTTCTCTGCTATGATCGTACTGAAATTTTGGACATTTTGAAACTAGTCTGGACGAATTTTGAGACTGTTTAAATTTTGAGGTAAAATTGGATTTTAAATCGACTAAAAATCAAAGGTGAGTGTTTTAACCCACTTACGAATACTAAATTATCTTATGTTAGTTAAATTAAATTTTGATGTGGTTAGAAATTGATTGGTTGCTATTGGTATATTTTAATTTATCATTCCAGTTAAATATGACTTTTATTAAATTTAATTTCCATTTCATTTAATATTGAAATTTAAATTGCCAGTTAAATACCTGTTACTGATAACCAGTAAATTATTGTTAGTTATTGGTTGATTTGAGTGGTGATTGTGTTGAATGTTTGATTGTTGACATTTTGGATGATTGGATGGATGTTATTGATTGACATTTTGGATGATTGGATGTTTATTTATGTCTATATTTCTGTTATCCCTATGGGTTGAAATGGTACATATCCGAAAGATTTTCATTGATTTGGAAATTTTGATTTTGGATACTGGTTGAAATGACATATATCCATAAAATTTCTTAAATTTGGATTATTTGTTGGAATTGAATTATTTAAAAGGTTTAAGTTAAACTTCGAATTATTTTAATTAAAGTGGTTAAAATTAGTATTTCTCATTATTTAAATCACTTAAATAATTATATTCACGTTGTACACTTGATAGGAGATGGAAAATCCCGTACATCTCTGAGGCCATTGCACTAATATTTCTGTTTTACTTATTTTGATTTAACTTACATAAGATATTTTAATTCTGACTCGAGTGTTTTGTCTTTTCATTATACTCGAGTCAGTCTGAGCTTTGTAGTGTATTGAAGACTATTTTTTGGAGGACGAAGATTCAGTATATTATTGCTATTTATTACTCTTATCCCACTGCATCATATGTTCTGTTGCATTATTATTTATTTCTTATGCATGTATGACTCTGATTTGAATTGTAAAAGTGTAATCAAATGATATTTATAAAACATGTTCATGAACTGTTTATTTGATTATCATATTTTATCATTCCGCCGCGAGATTCTGTGTTTTGTTTTTCTTCATTTTATATTATTTTCTTATTTACCCCATTAACAATCCTTCCCTTTGAATGGTTTGAATGTGGCATGTATGGTTTATTGTCGATTTAAACCGTCCAAAAAGTTAAGTGTTACGATCAAGCCCAAATATACATGATCCACTGTTCACATTTCTCTTAAAATCTTAGCCGCAATCATGAAGCTCCAATCCCATCTGCTTGAAAATGCAGCTTCTTCATCATTGTAGCGGCTTAGAGCCCTATCTCTAATCACGTGACAAATAATCTCCTTTTCTACAATTTTCGATCGAACGTACTCTCGATCTTCTTTCCTTCGAAAATCCTACTATTGCGTTCAGCACAAATGTGATAAAAAATAGTGATTAAGGTAGTAAATGCAATCTTTTAAGTGATGTTCTGATGATGAAAAGAGGACTTGAAGAGCCGAAGCTCTTTTGATAGATCGCTGATCACCTGAGCAAGAAGGGCAAGTTTGGTTATGAAGTAAAAATTGACCTTGGGTATTCACAATGGAAAAAAGATGGTCGTGAGACTCCTCCTATCAAAGACAAAGTGCACATCAGGTGTTAAGCTGTAAACCACAGCTCGATAGTCGATTTCTAGTGGGTAATCTTTGATTAACAACTTTGTAAGTACAAATCGACATTTTCTTAGCACTTGTTTTCTATATAACTCGATGCCAGTCCACCTTCTCAAATTTGGAACGAATATCATTCCATACTGCTGAAAATTTAAATCTGTCTGCACTTGATAATTCCCATTAGTCTGCATGCTTAGAACTACTAACAGGAATTTGATGTATATGATGTTGTCTCAACAAGTAATTCAGGAGTGAATTTGTTATCTAATATAATGGTAGAAACCCTATAATTTGTAGATGAAAACATACCAATTTGATGTCAACCTAACAAATCCATCAACGTTTTGCGGTTGATCTAAGGATCAAACCACGGTGATATTATAGCACCATCAACCGTGGCTCTATTAAATAATTTTCTTGCATTGTCCTTCTCTCTTAGCATATGCTTCGTTGTAATAGAGAAATTATTATTAATTTACAAAGCCTAATAAGTAGTATGAGGTAGATATTTACTCATCATACAGTCTGCCCATAACGACTTCTTAGTACGAATATTCCATATAAGCTTCAAACAGGCTATAGGCTCAAACCCATGCCTCCTTCACTTTTAGGTATACAAAGTGTATGCCATGAAATTTTGTGTCTTACCCCTCCAGAAAAATTTAGAACACAGAGCTTCAATTTTATAATGAATGATGATGGTAGGTGGTATATCAGTAGCAAGTATAGAACAATGGGTGTTATAACACTCTTAATTAACCGTGCCCTTCTAGTAGTAGGGAGTAGGTCACTATCCAAACTATTTATTTAGTTGTAATTCTCTGAATCAAAGAGGAACACTGAGCTGCATTTACACAATTAGTTGAAAGAGGTACACCCAAGTACTTTACAGGTAAATGTCCCTCTACCATTCCAAGTGTTTGTAACATATCATATTTATTTGGCACATATGCACTAAAATATAGTTTAGAATTAACCCGATTAATCCGAAAACTAGTAGTAAGTCTCAACTCATCAAGTATTAACCCTAATTCAGTGGTATTATCAACTGTAGCTTCCAAGAAAAACATGATATCATTTGCATAAAGAACGTGAGATACAGTAGGTTGAACTTTAGATATTGCTTTCAATATACCTTGAGATACACTGTCTTCTATTCTAAGGGATAGAAAGTTCATTATAATACAAAATAAATAGGGTGAGAGGGGATCCCCTTGTCTCAAACCCTTGTTTGAGTGAACAAAACTACGTAGTATCCCTTCCACCAGCACTGGAAATGTAGGTGAAGTTATACACTCATAATGAGGTCAATTAAGGAGTCGGGGAAGCCCATGGCAGAGAGCATATGACATATAAACTCTCTGTTCACCATGTCATAAGCTTTCTGAAGATCAATCTTAACACACATTCTTGGCTTTCCTAGCTTCTTGAAATCACTTATAAGTTCATGAGCTAGAAGTATGTTTTCACCTATGCTCCTTCTTGGAATACAGGCAAACCGGTTCTCTGCAATTACATATGGAAGAAAGGGCTTAATTCTGTTATAGATAATTTTGGCAACTATTTTATAAATGACATTAGCACAAGCAATAAGTTTCTAGTCTGAAAGATTTTGGGGATTTTTTTTGGAATAAGAGTGAGGAAAGTATGATTAAGTCCTTTTGCCAATTTTGCACTTTGGAATATTTCATTAATAACTAAAAATAATTCCTCATGAAGCAAGTCATATGCAATTCAGAAAACTTAGAAGAAAAGCCATATGGTCCAGGACTTTTTGCATGAATTGAGAAGAGGGCATCTTTAATTTTTGTTTCTTGTACTGGTGTAGATAATTATCTTTTTCCTTCTCTGTTTATGACCATTCTTGGTTCAATGATGGAATAGTTAGCTTTACCTGTTCCATATACAAGGAAGAAAAATAGCTCAGAGATTCCTGGGATAGTACGGTCTTATTATAAATAAATTCCCAAAGTGGTAGATAACAGTTCTTGAACCCTATCTGTGCTTCTCATGGACATTTTTCCGAAGAAAAACTTAGAATTTGTGTCTCCTTTAGTAAGCCACAAAGTTTTACTTTTCTACATCATCTCCTCATGTTGTATCTGCAGTTGCTTTCTAAGCTCCATATTAATATGCGTCATATGATTATATAAGTTAGTATCTTCAGGGTCTTGATCTATTTGAACATATAATTGACTGTAGGCATTATGTACAGTTTTAACTGCATTAGTTCTTTTAATGCTCTTGTTCCAATGTTTAAGATTTTCTTGTATGTTCCTGAGCTTTGCTATGAATTAATGTATGTAGTCACCCCATGTAGTTGCTTTGAGCCCTTCAACAACACAATCCATGTATCCCACATTTGTGCACCATGTATTTATATATATGAATGACAGATTTTAGGATGATTTCAAGTTGTATTTAAAACAGATAATAATTGGTATGATCACTTAAAGTGGTAGGAATAGAAAATAGTCATCAAGTCAAGTGAAATTTAAATAAAATCTTTACTCAACAACACTTTGTCAATATTGATAGCCATGTCTCTTTTCCTCCAAGTATGTAAGAGCACATTGTAAAATACAATTTTTAAAACCATTAAGGTAAGAAAAAGGAATGGGCAATCCTCCCTTCTTATCTTTAGGGTTCAAAGCATTATTAATGTCCCCAAATGCAATCTAAGGCATGTGAATTGAGGTAGCATTGAGAATCATATATTCCACAGCTTCTCTCGCTCTAAATAAGTATTGCTTGTGTACATAAAGGAAATATTACACTGAAAACCTCCAGTATTTGTCAAAACAACAGCTATATGTTGATAAATAATATCTGAGATGTGTGCAATCCAAACTGTGCCATTAATAAGGATAACAACTCTACCTTTAGTTCTCATTGTATTATCGTGCAGATAATTTTAGTGGGTGACAATTTCAACATGAATTTTGAAATTCCCATGTTAGTAAGTTTTGTTTTATTTAAGGACATCAAGGATAGCCCATGGGGTAGTGGAACATAAGTATAGACATCATTTTGTTGTCTATACCTAAGCTTCTTACATTGCAATATTTGGTTTTGACAGAAATACATCTACCAATCTACAAAGGTATAACGACTTGGAAATTATAACGATTTTATAACGTAATTAACTAAATTTTGTCTTGGAATCAAATAATAAAATTTTGCAATGAAAATGATATTCGGTATGCGTCTATTGAAGCATAGCAAGTGGCAGATTTTCATTTTAAAATATGAAAGTTGGTTTGTTTGTGAAATTTTAAATTTAAATTTAAAATCAGTTAAATTGATGGAATTAAATATTTTTGAAATCTGAATATTTTTACATAATAAAATGCAAACCATTTTCTGAGTGAGACGTCCTATTTCGTTTCGCCAAATTTGAACTGCTCTACCTCCGTTTATATTATTTTCGGCGTTTTAGCAGCAGTTTTGGCAACGAATATCGACTTTTGATAGGATGATCATATCACTGATATCTATGTACCATTCTGTTCGTCTCTTCGTGCTGATCTCTGCAGTATATTCATTTGTGTGTTTTGAAGACCGGTACGCGACGAAATTTGCGAAAACGGTTAGTCGTATCCGTACCTGTTTTTGAGCTTTTGGTTTTCCCATGTCCTTTCAACCGGTCGAGAAATCTAACAGCCACTAGCTTTCATATTCCCAAAAATTAAATTCCCGACCTTCATTATTCCCAACATTCAATATTTTTCCGGTTCGTTAATTTACTTTCAGTCTCTTCATTTTCATTTAGTTATGCTCAATATAAAAAATAATATATATAAGGTTTGTTGGTATATTCGCGAAAGCCTGTTGTTCTACCTCTCTGTTGAAACCCCGCGTCTCCTATTTGGTTGCTTCCCTTTCTTCAACCTGTTTGCCCCTTCCTCTCTCCACCCACAACCCTGCCGTGCCCTTCAAAGCCGCATCTCCTCCTCCTCTGGCAACATCACACCCATTAGCCTTTTCTATCTCCTTCCAAACTCAGCCTCGCACCGGAGCTTAACCGCTCATGCCCATTTATTTCCACTGTCCCCACGTCAAACCGATCTCCACCTGCGTCAATTCCCACAACCAAACACAACCTTGTTTCCACATGCCTCTTCCCTGACAACCGCACCTTCCCTATGACCCTGTTCTGGCCGACCTGACCCCACCCCCCCCCCCCCCCAAAGCAATCGCAGCTCCACTTTCTCGCCTACACAGCATGGCCGTGTTTTCTCCTCCAACCCACAAATTGACAGCCCTTCATGTTGCAGCCACCACCCGCCTTCATACCTGACACTAAGCCCACCATATCATAGCCCCAAGCCCACCATAGCCACAGCCACCGGATCCTGCTTGCCTCCTTTTTACAGCACTTGAGCAGGAACCCAAGCGACAGCCGCTAGTGCTCTCCGCTTCACAGCCTCATCAGCCCTCCTTTTTGTGTTGTGCGTGCATTTCAGAAAAAAAGATGGATAAAGTATATATATTATATACATACATACATATATATACATATACATATACATATACATATATATATATATATTTGGTTACTGTCCTATTTAGCTTGCTCTAGTTCCGTGCGCATGTACCAGCATAAAATTTGATATCAAGGTGTGTGTGTGTGTGTTTAAAGTATTTACTTACATTTATGTTAATATCTTTAAAATAAATTTTTTGTAATAGCTTTAATATATATATATATATATATATATATATATATATATATATATAAAATGTTAAAATATCATTTGAATTTTTTTGAAGTAAATATATGGGTTTTATAAATATTGATTTTTAAATTATAATATGTAGATACTTCATTTTAAATATGTGTTTTGACTTTCAAATATAATATAAAGGTATTACTTTAATTTTATGTGTGTTTTAAATTAAATAATGATTTGAAATATATATATATATATATATATATTATTCTAATATGTGTTTTAAATTAAATAATGATTTTAAAAATATACATAGCTTGTATATATAAGTTCACTTATATAATTGATTTTCATCCAATCCAGTTCATCGTGCTTTACTTTTGTCTCGCCGCTGTCCAAAATTGGTCGCAGCAGCTTTTTGCACTCCTTCGTGTCCGTGCCGGTATCCGTGTAGGCGTCATATTCATCTTTTGTTGTTCTATAGCCTCGAAAGGTGAGCAATCACTCACGATTAACATTCTTATATTTAAAAAATTTAATTCGCATGAAATGACAATTAAAATATGGTGTAGATTTGAATTGTTAGTTATTTAATTTTTGAATATGAAATGTTATCATCAAAAATTGTTAACCTATGTTAATCGACATCTGATACCATAACCATGCTGTGTGTGTGTGTGTATATATATATTGTATAAATTGTAAATTATGACCCATGTTGTAATTGATATGTTAGGCTATTTTGTATTATTATTTTATTGCTCTCACTCTACAAGTTCTCTAGATTAGGAAATACCTACAGGTTAAAATGGTACATAC
Organism: Allium cepa; assembly: GCA_030765085.1. Taxonomy (NCBI): domain Eukaryota; kingdom Viridiplantae; phylum Streptophyta; class Magnoliopsida; order Asparagales; family Amaryllidaceae; genus Allium; species Allium cepa. The sequence goes on along the minus strand of CM060934.1, from coordinate 525,894,731 downwards.
CCGAACGATCTTATAGATTAAACGAAAATCGTTATGGGTTGAAATGATAAACTCAGGCGATTTTTATTGATTTTGAAATTTTGAGATTGCGGGTTGAAATGATATATACCCTTAAATATTAAATTATTGCGGATTGAAATGATAAATATTCGTATCAGTTGACCATAAGATAAAAAATTATATACGGACACCGTTGGTCTATTTTTGAAAATGATTTCTAAAGTTTTGAAAGGAAATATATGGATTTAATTAAATTTTGAATTTTAGAATATAAAACAAGGATATTTTAATTTTAATATATGTGTAAAATTTAGATTTTTAAAATTATATGTTTTGGAAATTTTAAATTTATAAGTTAAGTTTGAAAATTTATATCATAAAACTTTACTTATAACTTTATTTTTTTTAAGGTATACAATTAAGATTTAAAATAGATTTAATAATAAAAATTTAATTTAACTAATATATATATATAATATGTTTTAAAATATTTATTTAAAATTTATATTTATTTTGAAAATAGATTTTTGTAATAACTTTAATAAAATAAAGGTAGGAAAGATAAATAAAATTTATTTGTAATTTAGTTGGTTTAAAAATTGAATTTAAATCAGTATTGATTTGAAACTTATTGATTTTAAGATTTTTAAAGACATGATTTTATAACTTAATAATCTTGATTTTGAGAAAGGGTCATTAAATGAATATTCCAAATTTAAGTAAAATCTTAATTGAATATTTAGTTTTGATTTAAATTTTATTGGAAGTTTTATTTAAATGCTTATAAAAAGTGATTAGGTGAATATTTTAGAATTAAATATAATTGAAGTTAGATATTTAATTATTGTTTTTATTTAAATTCGTAATATGAGATTTTATTTAAATACTATTGGAAATGATTAAATGAGTATTTTAAAATTAAAATAAAATTTAAGTTGAATGTTGAAATATAAATGAAATTTATCAAATTAAGTTATTGTAAATTGTTTGGATATTTAAACTTTGAAACCTACTGAATTGGAAGTGGTTTAAATTTGTAGTTCAAACTTGGATTTGAAATCGATATAGATTAAAAATGGTTTAATGAGAATTTGAATTGATTTGTAAAATTGGAAGAGACAATTCTAATTTGAAACTATATTGATATGTACTCTTTAATATATAAATTATTTTTTATATATAAACTATCTTAACCTATAACCTATTTTTAAATATGAACTATTTTTAATGTATAACTATTCCAATATATAAACTATTTTCAATATTCAAAACGTTTAAGTTGGAACCGTTATGATTTAGACTTAATGGATTTAAATGCGAATACTTTGATATGATGGTTTAAACTATTTTGTAGGAATGATTTAAAGTGAATATGATTTCGAAAGTGATATGATTTCGAAAGTGATATGATTTTGAAATGTATATGATATTTTGTTATGAAGTATAAACTTTGAAATATAAAATGACTATGGTGTGAAATAAGCATTTGGTTGTTAAAGAGATCAGGATCAGATATTGTTATACTCTCTACCAATATCGAAAACTACTTTAACAACTGTGCACGTAGTGGAGATTTCAGAACGAAGTAGGGTAGTTTGATAAACGATTCTGTATGAGGTATTAACGCAGCCCTGACTTCCGCGAATCAGCATGATGTGTCTAAAACAGGAGCTATACAGGGCCAAGTGAGGTTGCATCTCCGATCGAGCATGCTTATTCGATATCATTCTGTTACTTTGTGATTTGATTGGGTGCACCTTTGAGTTGGAAGTGTGTCTCGAGGTGGGTGGTAGAAGCTGCTATGCCTTACCACCAGTCCAGGAGTGCAAATGTAGAATCCTACCCTAGCATTGTATCGCATGCCTTGTCACATGACTAATCACGCCCCCTATGAGTTTGGTTTTTACCGTACCTATAGAGTGCCATCTGATAGCCCTCCAGTTTACGAAGGAATTACGGTACTGTATAGGCTACGGGAATATATATATATATATATATATATATATATATATATATATAAATGTGTTAAAGGGGATACGAGTAAAGCCTTATCGCTATTTTTATAGTTTACTTTTCTATAGACGTTATATATATAGCATATTGTGCTATGTATGTAGATAGTTTAACGCATCCTTAAAGGATGGGAATCCCAAACATCCTTTAAGTTATGTTGCATTTCACCTAGATATTTCATTTAAGTTGATTTACTGGCATAAGAATGTTAATCCTGACTCGAGCGTTTTGTGTTTTGCTTTATGCTCAGGTTAGACTGAGTGTCACAACATTTGAGACCCACCTTTGGAGCTTGGAGTTTTGATTGGAGATCTATCTTTCAGCTTTCCAGTTATTTCATTTTATGCCAGTTGTCTTGTTCAGACTTGTCATTTACATTTGTATTGACACTTCTATATATTGGATATCTTTTGTATTTTGTTTAAGACTGTTTTTTTACTGTTGTAGCTTTATGAACTACTGTTTATCTATTCCGCCGCTTATTGTTACATTACTCTATGTCTGTGATTCTACGATTGATTTATTTACTGTATATGTTAAGTTTTGCAAAAAATAAATTAACAATACGTTGTTTTGAGAAATTCAAGTCCAACACGTATGAATGATTGTCGATTTGAACAATTCGTAATGCCAGGTCGTTACATGTGGTATCAGAGCTCTGGTTTAGGCAAACTTAGCAAATGGAGTAAATACTCATTAGAGATCGGTAGTAATACCTTAAAATGAGTAAAATTAATTACAGACTCATCTTCATTCGAGCTTGAAATTCTTCATTAGAATTCTCTCCGATTAGGATTTCTTCTTGAATTTTGGAACGTTTCCTTCATTCTGAAATCCATTCTTGTCTTTTCCTATTCATGTTCTTCATGATACTAGAGCAGACCATAACTTCATTTCTGTTGATTTCTATCATCAATTTGAGCACATCCTGCCACCTTTGGCAACTTCGTCCTTTTGTGTGACTAATCCTAGCGGCGGTTCCGCCAACCTTAGTACGATTGTAATGTGGTGAAACTTCTTTACGACATGCATCAGAGATTTCTATATTCTCAATTCGATGTTGTTATCTCTTGCCATGCCCGAATCGTTTCTCTAGTAGACGACCAGGGTAATTCTCTTGTGATCGAATATCGTATGTCTCAGGATTTTGCAGGCAGTTTATCTTTTCGTTAGATTCTCAGCCTAGTAATCTTGACTCCACCCTGATAGTCAAGGATTATCCTGACATCTTGGTGAAGTCACTTCTCTTCTCCCAAGCGGGAAAATTTAACGCCGCATCGATCTTATTGTCGAAGCTCGACCTGTTGTCCTTCCTTCTAGATGAATGTTCCTATAAATGGTTAGACATGCCCTTTGGATAACCAATACTCCTGCCTTCTTCTTCAATCTCATGAATCGCGTTTTCCACGATGTTCTCGACCAGTTTGTCCTAGGTTTTCGTTGATGATATTCTCGTCTTTCTAAGTCTCGGTTGACCTAGATAAGGTCGCCGCGATTAATATAAGTCTATCCATCTTTCTCTTTTGTAATTTAATTATCTTATCTCCGTTTCAAGCCTATCTCCTTAGAATTCTCTTTGATTATGGTCCCTCTAAATTTGTATCTCTATCCTTTTTCTAAAATCCATTCTTGAATCATCCTGGAGGGTATTTGTAATTGATATTAAAATGTTTTATATTGTGTTATTTGAGTTATTAAATTTGAATTTGGGTTTCGATCGATTTGACTGACCAACACTATCGATAGGAATTCCAAAACACTTGAACAGAGTAACCTGACACAATATTATTTTTAAAATTGATAAATGAAATACTTTTATGTATGATATATTATATATATAAAGGTATAATTTTTTGGAATTAGATAGTTAAATGAATTAGCTGTTAGAAATGATAGTACTAGATTATCATTTATTGTTTTGTCAACATTCCTAAACCATTAACCATTGTTGTATGTTATAAGAAGTTGAAAATTTTAAAGCATGGTATGTAAATCTGATTTGCAAATAAAATAAATTTAAATTAAGGATTTGAAAATTAATTTTTCGGCGCTTTCAAAAGTTGGTTCCCAAAGCTTTAAAAATTATATTATTTGGAAGTATTTCGGATGGAAATGGCTTCCAAAGAATTTTAAAAGAAGTAAGTCAATACTCTCCTCTTCTGTCGTTGGAAAATAATTTTGACCATGACTGCAGCATTATCAACATTCGTTTTTGAGTCTCAAAGTGGGGAGACCATTCAGCAGCTTGCTACACTTTTGTTTCGGAAAATGGAATTGATTTGAATTTCTTGATTATGATTTGATGTTTAATATATATATTTATATATGTATATATTTATTTCAAATGGCTTGAAGTGAAACTGAGAATTTAACTCTTAAGTCTATATTAAGTGATGGTTTTCAATTATTGAAATGAAAAAAAATTCTTTGAATAACTGGAGTGTCTAAAACGAGAAATGAAATTTAACCACTTGAAACAATTGAACTAGGATAAAGTTAATTTGTATATACTTAGTTGCATTTTTAACATCTATAACTTACCTGAAATATTCAAAAAGTTACAATGTAATTTGAATATATAATTGAAAGTTATATAAGAGAAAACTTAAGTAATAAAAAGGGTTCAAACTAAATTTTGCTTAATGGAAATGTTGTAAATGAAAGGTAAATTTGTATAGTGCTCAAATACATTCAGAAACATTACTAAAACTTACCTGGAAAAAGTTTGAATGTAACGTGAATATGTAATTGAACAATATCCAATATAAAATGTAGGCAATAAGTTGTCCAAAATAATATTTATATGGTTTTAAATTAATTGTTGTATCTGGTACTATGTATTTCGAATCTATCTTTCCCGTCTGTTGCTTCTATTCTCTTATCTCGCTCCTTTTCAGGGACGAAAAGGTTTGGGTGGGGGATAGTGTAACGATCCGGAAATTTAACCATTTTATAACATGATTAACTAAATTTTTCTGGAAATTAAATAATAAATTTTTGCTACGAAAATTAGATATTTGGTATGCGCCTATTGAAGCATAGCAGGTGGCAGATTTTCATTTGAAAATATGAAAGTTTTTTTGTTTGTGAAATTTTAAATTTAAATTAAAATCAGCTAAATTGATGGAATTAAATATTTTTGAAATTTGAATATTTTTAAATAATAAAAATGTAAATCATTTTCTAAGTGAGACATACTGTTTCGTTTCGCTAAATTTGAAAGCTTCCTTTATATTATTTTCAGCGTTGTAGCAGCGGTTTTGGCGGTGAAAATCGACTTTTGATAGGATGATCGTATCACTGATATCTATGTACCATTACGTTTGTCTCTTCGTGTTGATCTCCGCAGTATATTCATTTATGTGTTTTAGAGACCGGTACACAGTGAAATTTGCGAAAACGGTTAGCCGTACTGTTACTCGTTTTTGAGCTTTTAGTTTTCTCATGTCCTTTGAATTGGTCGAGAAATCTAACAGCCACTGGCTTTTATATTCCTAAAAATTTAATTTCTGACCTTCACTATTCCCAACATTTATATTTTCCTGGTTCGTTAATTTACTTTCAGTCTCTTCATTTTCATTTCGTTCTACTCAATATAAAAAATAATATATATAAGGTTTGTTGATATATTCATGAAAACCTGTTGTTCTTCCTCCCTATTGAAACCCTGTGTCTCCTATTTCGTTGCTTCACTTTCTTCAACCCGTTTTCCCCTTCCTCTCTCCACCCACAACCCTGCCATGCCCTTCAGCGCCACATCTCTCCGTCAGTTGGCAACATCACACCCATCGGCCTTTTCTATCTCCTTCCAAACTCAGCCTTGCACCGAAGCTCAGCCGCTACTGCCCATTTATTTTCACTGTCCCCATGTCAAACCCGCCTTCGCCTACGTCAATACTCACAACCAAACCCAACCTTTTACCCACATGCCTCTTTCCTGGAAACCACACCTTCCCTACGACCCCGTTCTGACCGACCTGACCCCCCAAGCAACCGCAGCTCCACTTTCTCGCCTACACAGCATTGCCGTGTTTTCCCCTTAAACCCACAAACCGACAGCCCTTCATGTTGCAGCCACCGCCTGTCGTCATACCTGACATCGAGCCCACCATATCACAACACGAGCCCACCATAGCCACAACCCCCAGATCCCGCTTGCCTCCTTTATAATGCACCTTCTCCACCTGAGCACCAACCAAAGTGACAACCTCTAGTGCTCTCCGCCTCGTCAGCCCTCCTTTCTTTTCTATGCGGTGCATGCATTTTATAAAAAAAAGATGGAAAAAGTATATATATCATATATATATATATATATATATATATATATATTGTTATGTACCAGTATGAAATTTGATATCAAGGTATATATATGTATATTTTAAAGTATTTACTTACATTTATGTTAATATCTTTAAAATAGATTTTTTTTTTGTAATAGCTTTATATATATATGTGTATGTATATATGTGTGTGTGTGTATATATATATATATATATATTTGTGTGTGTGTGTTATGTTTAAATATTCATTTGAATTTTTTTGAAGGAAATATATAGGTTTTATGAACAATGATTTTTAAATTATAATATATAGACACTTTATTTTAAATATACGTTTGATTTTCAAATATAATATAAAGGTTTTATTTTAGTTTTTATGTGTTTTTTAAATTAAATAAAGATTTTGAAATGTATATATATGTATATATATATATATATTTTATTCTAATATGTGTTTTAAATTAAATAATGACTTTATATATATATATATATATATAGCTCGTATATATAAGTTCACTTATATAATTGATTTTCATCCAATTCAGTTCATCGCGATTTGCTTTTGTGTCACTGCTGTCCAAAATTGGTCGCAGCAGCTTTTTGCATTCCTTCGTGTCCGTGTCGATATCCGTGTAGGCATCGTATTCATTTCCCGTTGTTCTATAGCCTCAAAAGGTGAACAATTACTCATGATTAACATTCTTATATTTAGTAAATTTAATTCACATGAAATGATGATTGAAATATGTTATAGATTTGAATTTTTAGTTATTTAATTTTTGAATATGATATGTTATCATCTAAAATTGTTAACCTATGTTAATCGAAATCTGACACCATAACCATATTGTATACGTATATACTATATAAATTGTAAATTATGACCCATGTTGTAATTGATATGTTATGTTGTTTTATATTATTATTTTATTGTTCTTACTCTGCAGGTTCCCTGTTACTTTCAGAAATCCCTATGGGTTGAAATGATACATACCCGAACGATCTTATAAATTAAGGGAAAATTATTTTGGGTTGAAATGATAAACCCAAGCGATTTTCATTAATTTTGAAATTTGGGATTGCGGGTTGAAATGATATGTACCCATAAATTTTAAATTATTGTAGATTGAAATGATAAATATCTGTATCACTTGACTATATGATAGAAAATCATATACGGACACCATTGGTCTATTTCTCAAAATGATTTCCAAACTTTTGAAAGGAAATATATGGGTTTTATTAAATTTTGAATTTTAGAATATAAATAAAGATATTTTAATTTTAGTATATATGTGAAATTTAGATTTTTAAAATTATATGTTTTGGAAATTTTAAATTTATAAGTTAAGTTTGAAAATTTAAATTATGAAATTTTACTTTTAACCTTTTTAAAGTATATAAAAAAGATTTAAAATATATTTAATAATAAAATTTAATATAATAAAAGTTAATTTAACTAATATATACATATTAATACGTTTTAAAATATTTATTTAAAATTTATATTTATTTTGAAAATAGATTTTGCAATAACTTTAATAAAATAAAGGTTGGAAAGATAAATAAAATGTATTTGTAATTTAATTGGTTTAAAAATTGAATTTAAATAAGTATTGATTTGAAAATTATTGATTTTAATATTTTTAAAGATACGACTTTATAACTTAATAATCTTGATTTTTATAAGCATGATTAAATGAATATTTCAAGTTTAAATAAAATTGTAATTGAATATTTAATTTTGAATATTTCAAATTTAAATAGAATTGTAATTGAATATTTAATTTTGATTTAAATTTGTATTTGAAGTTTTATTTAAATGCTTATAAAAAGCGATTAGGTGGATATTTTAGAATTAAATATAATTGAAGTTAGATATTTAATTATCGTTTTCATTTAAATTTGTATTATGAGATTTTGTTTAAATGTTATTAAAGAAGATTAAGTGAATATTTCCAAATTTAAATAAAATTTAAGTTTATTGTTGAAATATAAGCGAGATTTATCTAATTGAGTTATTATAAATTGTTTGGATATTTAAACTTTGAAACCTATTGAATTGAAAGTGGTTTAAATTTGTAGTTCAAGCCTGGATTTGAATCAATACAGATTAAAAATTGTTTAATGAGAATTTGAATTAATTTGTGAAATTGGAAGAAACAATTCTAATTCGAAACTATTTTCGATGTATAGTCTTTAATATATAATTTTTTTATATATAAACTATTTTAACCTGTAACCTATTTTTAAATATAAAATATTTTTAATATATAACTATTCCAATATAGAAACTATTTTTAATATTCAAACTGTTTAAGTTGGAACTGGTATGATTTGGACTTAATGGATTTAAATGCGAATACTTTGATATGATGGTTTAAACTATTTTGTGGCCATGATTTAAAGTGAATATGATTTCGAAAGTGATATTATTTCGAAAGTGAATATGATTTTGAAAATAACATGATTTTAAAATGTATATGATATTTTCATATGAAGTATAAACTTTGAAATATAAAATGACTACAGAGTGGAATAAACGTTTGGTTATTAAAGAGACTGAGATCGAATATTTTCATACGCTCTGTCAATACCGAAAACCACTTTAACAACTGTGCACGTGGTGGAGATTCCAGAACGAATAGGATGGTTTGACGAACAATTTTATATGAGGTATTAACGCAGCCCTGACTCCCGCGAGTCAGTTTGATGTGGATAAAACAAGAGCTATACGGGCCAAGTGAGGTCGCACCTCCGATCGAGCATGCTACTCTAATACCATTCTATTACTTCGTGATTTGATTAGGTGCACCTTTGATTTGGGAGTGTGTCTCGAGGTGGGTAGTAGTAGCTACTATGCGTTACCACCAGTCCGGGAGTGCAAATGGTAGAATCCTACCTTGACATTGACTCGCATGCATTGCCACATGCCTTATCGTGCCCTCTATGAGTTTGGTTTGTACCATACCTATGGAGTGCCCTCTTATAGCCCTCTAGTTTACAGAGGAATTACGTACTGTATAGACTACGAGAATATATAAAAATATGTTAAGGTGGATATGGGTAACGTCTTAATGCTATTTTAATAGTTTACTTCACTATAGACATTATATATGTAGCTTATTGTACTACGTATGTAGATAGTTTAACGGATCCTTAAAGGTTGGTAATCCCAAACATCCTTTAAGTTATATTGCATTTCACTTGGACATTTCATTTGAGTTGATTTACTGGCATAAGAATGTTAATCCTGATTAGGCCTGTAAACGGATACTTTCGAATACGGATAGTGCTATATCCATATCCGAAACTATTTTCGGATATCAGTTATTCGTATCCGCGGATGCGGACGGATATCGAATATTTATCGGATATTTTTCGATGAGTTCACAACCGATAAATCTAAACAAATAAATAGTAAATTTTGATTTATTATAAATTTGCTTTTGTACTAAATATCTAGAAATAATAAATACACCAAGAAAAATAATTTTAAGCTCTAAAAATTGATTTCTATACACATATTAATTTTTTTAACCGGGATATAGTAGTCAACAACAATCATTTTATGTACTAAACTATATAAAAAATAACTATGATCCTGTAAAAACTGAACGGATAATTATCGGATACGGATATGACCATATCCATTTTTCGAATATCGGATAATTTTTCATATTTCGAATACAGATACGGAAGAATTTCGGATTTTTCGGGTACTCATTGGCAGCCTTAATCCTACTCGAGTGTTTTGTGTTTTTCTTTATGTTTGGGTCAAAAACTAGTGTCACAGCATTTTAGACTCACCTTTGGTGCTTGGAGTTTTTATTGAAGATCTATCTTTCAGCTTTCCAATTATTTCAGTTTTTGCCAGTTGTCTTGTTCAGACTTGTAATTGGCATTTGTATTGACACTTCTATGTATTGGATATCTATTGTATTTTGCTCAAGGCTGTTGTTTATTGTGGTAGCTTCATGAACTACTGTTTATCTATTCCATTGCTTATTATTACATTACTCTTTGTCTGTGATTCTGTGATGATTTATTTACTGTATATGTTAAGTTTTGCCAAAAAAATTAATAATATGTTGTTTCGAGCAATTCAAGTCCGACATGCATGGATGATTGTCGATTTGAACGGTTCGAAATGCCATGTCGTTATAGAAGGGGACTGAGTGTTTGCTCTTTTAGCGAAATATAAATAACAAGAATACACACACACACAAATATAATATACGCTTTTGAGAGGTTTAGTTTGACGTATACAATTAAAGGTATGTTGACATACTTGAGTTATTTTGAAAACCTCACACTTTTAAAATTCAAAGCCAAATTAAATAACTAACCCGATGCATGACCAAGACCTTATTTTCTATCTTCTTCTTTGAAACAATAAAATAATAAATTCTAATAATCGTAATAACTCTCAAAGTCCTAGAGAGGAATCTTCTCCTTCATATCCTCCTTTTGAAGTTTTTCTATTTGAATCTCTCACTAAGATGGACCATTCCTTAAAGCATATATTAAATACGATCACTGAAGTACAGGTTCTTTAGGTTCAATTCAAAAAAGAGCAAGAAACGAAAGGAAGAATTATCATGAATATTTAAAATCATCTCTTGAATAACCTTGTAGATCCGATTGTCATATCGGATAATGACCTAAAACCTAATTTGGTTATTCATAATCCTGTAAATGAGGGAGAAAATGATGAGGGAGAAGAAGAAACTGAAATTGACAATAAGGATGATGTAAGACGTGCGAGTGAAGTGATATTTGATGCATACGGCAAATTTATCGAATATACGAGTAAGCTTTGTGCATCTTACCCATATTGTCTTACACATTAATTACCCATAATTAAGAAATGTCGTCATCATTAAATGCTCTATTGTATTTATGTTTTCATTTTATTATTATCTCATGTTATGTTAGTGTTGTCTTAGTATCTTTATTGTAATGTTTTAATATTACTATTTAAAAATATTATATTTGCATGTGTTTTGTTCCATCCATGTCTTGATTTTGATTCCCTTCTTATTTTTTGTTTGAACATACTCATACATTACTCTATGCCCAAAACCTATACTTATTGTCCAATTATGCTTAACAATACTTTCCTGCTAATTTTTTAATGACAAAAGGCGAGAAAAAGTACAAGTATGCTAGGCAAAATGACAGAGGGAGGTGCATAAAGTTAGAGGGAGTTAAAAATAGAAAATTTATATTTTATCTCTTAAATATTTATACGGTTGTTACCATCAAAAAGAGGAGCTATTAATTGCCTAGGTATTGATTTTAATGAGAACAATCATAAAAATACCACTAACTTTTCTTTGAGGTATACGACAATTTCAGATATACTATAGATAAAGTTATTAAACTAGTATATGAATGACATCTTTTGAAGCACTTTAAGGAAGGTCATGTTAATCACTTGCATGCTGGATGAAAAGAGGTGATAGACCAATAATTGGTTCGAATTTGATGTAGGAAGCAACCAAGAAGATTGATTTATTTCGAATAAGAATGAATGAATCTCAACTAAGGTAGAAAAGTGATGCAAATAAAAGGTGTAAGGACTCGAAATTCTCAGCTGGAGATTATGTTTTCGTAAAAATATCATTGGTGAAGAGTGCTAATGATTTGTGAATTCAAAAAAGTTGGCACGTAGATATGTTGGTCATTTTCTATTATAGAAAGGATTGGGAAACACACATATCACATCACGTTACTGAACAGTTTGGCGGGATTTCATAATGTTTTTCATATATTTCACTTAAGGAAATATATGTGTGATCCAAATACTATTATTGAGCCAACAACTTTGAAAGAATTATGAGTGGATCCTAATATGACTATTATTTGATGACCTATTTGTATAGTTGATAAAGATAGCAAGGAGCTTAGAAATAGGATAGTTATGTTAGTGAAAGTTCAGTGGAGTGACTATGAGAAAGACTGTACTAAGGAGACTAAGGATAGGATTATAAAGGCTTTTCCCGAGTTAGTTTGATTGTATGATCTATATTGTTGTATAGACTTTTGGCTAGTAGTTATATCAGTATCGTTGATTTTATATGGTTGTGGCACATGTTTGCATGATTGAGATACTTGATTGTTTGTATCAGATTGAATTTCGTGTACCAAATTCTTTAAGAAGGGAGCTTGTAACACCATTAATTTTGTTGCACATTATTTTGAACATTTAATTAATAAATAATTTAATGAATAACGTGGGATAATATGAGGATATTGATAGTGTGGATAATTGCCACATAAACACATAATTTGAATTTTAAACTTCAAATGAAGAATTGGATTATAGAGAAAGAAATAAAAAGGGCCTTAATTATATAGACGAGCAATAAGGAAATAAAGATAACACGTATAATTTATTTCCCCTTAACATACACTCTCCCATTCTCTTATGTTTTTGGCCATACCATTATAACATAAGAAAAGAAAATCACCTAACTCCATTAAGCATTCACAACAAAGAAGAAGAAAAGGAAGAAAGCTTAAGGGAAGAAATAAGGACGATTATCTTCACAAAATCAAATCAAGGTGAATAATATATCTTAACCTCTATTGTTTGATGTTTTAAATTTGGATTTGTGATGAAATCCAAATTGATTTGTTGATTTTTATTATGCATATCGCTTAAATAATTATTTGGATATGTTATGGTTGTCATTGAATAGTTTTTGTGAAATTTCCTTAAGGGAGTTTGTTGTAAAAACTATGTCCTTGACCTCCAAATGTAATGATTATTTGATATAATGTTTGGAATAATATTTTGGAGATGAATTTTTACTTTTATAATTTTTGAAATTATAAATATGAATTTTCTAAATTGAGAAGATGTATAATTTCATAGTCATTTAAAATATGACAAATTATTATTTTACTCTAGAATTTTCATATGATATTAAAGAGAAAAATTCTAATTTTTGGAAATTTTTGGAGATTTTTCCCCTAGTAATTTCAATATAATACAATGTTTTCATAAGAGGGCTTTGATTGCGAAAAGGTAATTAATGACATAAGTATCAAGGAATTAATATTTTGGGAAAGAAGAAAAATTTTCTCTTTGTTTTACTATAAATTTTATGGAACTTAGATTTTGATTAACTAGTGGAAAATTGACAAAGAAATTGGGCTGGTAAAATTATTGATTTAAAAAAAAAAAAAATAGTTTTGGAGATATTTATAAAAATGCCACTACAAAGTTGCGATAGCTCGTATTATCTATATGCGAAAGCTATATTTTTATCAACCTATGATAGCTATTATTTTGTCAACATGCAATAGATTTACTTATCAACTTGCGGCAGCTATTTTTATCGACTTGCGATAGCATGTATTTGTCAACTTGCGATAGCTATTTTTATCAACATGAGATAGCATGTGTTTATCAACTTAAGATAGCAAATTTTATCAACTTATGATAGCATCATTTATACCAATTTGCGAAGACTATAATTTTCTCAACTTGCGATAGCAGCATTTTATCAACCCGCGACAACTAAGCTTTCATCAACCAACGATAGCTCTTTTTATCGACTTGCGATGACTGTATATGTTAATATAAGATAGCTTCATGTAGCTTACATATGTGATGACCATGATTTGGTTGATATTTGATGACCTATATTGTTGACATGCGATGACCTAAGATTTTCAAAGTGCAATGATTTAAGTTTTTGAAAAGAACAATAGATTATTTTATGACACTTGGTAGTTCTTAACCCTTGCCGAGGCTATGTTTCCATAAATAATATGGTTTTTATTCAATAATTTAACAAGTTTTCAAAAAAATTGAGAAGATGCTTGAGCCCATTTTAAAGAAAGTATTACTTTGTTACAAATAATTCTTTGTATAAAAAGGGCCATCACATGAACACCTATTTGTGATGAATAATAATATGTTATATGTTCAATTTTGAATTCCATATGAAAAATTGTGTAAAAGCTCACTGATATGTTATCACCCAACATTTATGATCTTTGGATTTGGAAATTGATGATAGAATAGGGTTGTTATAATAATGGCTATAGTCAAACTTAAACTTCAAAGTGAGTAGAATTACATCTAGGAGATCGAGAAGACCAAATTATGTTAGGATACCTTGAACTAATCAAAAGACATAACTTATGGATAATTTAAAAATATATTTTGGGTGGAGAATGTGGTAGGGTCGTGTTGTGTCTTTAAGTCTTTAAGCCCTTTACAACAAACCGTACCTTAAAGGGCCTGATTTTGGACTAAATTAAAAAGTAAAACTCACTAAGGCACAAATTGTTGGTTTTAGTAGCTTGTAACAAACACAGGTATATAAGAGAGCTATCTATACAAACTCATAACGGAATAGTAAAATATGATAAAACATATATACCCACTAAGGCTAATACCTTGGAACCTATATCATTCCTTGGATACCTAGTCGCCTTTGTCAGCGCCGAGCATGAATGAGAAAACCAATCCTCCTATCGTTCTCGATTATACTAGTATCATGTCTTTCTAAATCTATCATGTGTGTTGTAATGAGGATGGTTTCTGAAAAACGTTCCGATGATTAGTAAATATATACTTTATCCATAACACAAGTTTATACTAATTGATCTCCGTTTAAGTGTTATGTCATTTAATTTCATCTATGTGTATGATGTATCTAACCTACTCCGAGGTATAAGTATATATATGCGTATATGTATGTATATAAGCATCCATATACTCCTAAAAATTAAACTTTTTGCAACGTAATTTGATGGTCAACCAGCCCTAACTACGAAGATCGATGACTACTAGATATGGCTTTATATTTAAACTTGTCATATTACTAACACGTCTCATAGACACATCTTTGGGTTAACTAGCCAATATCCAACTAAACAAACAAAAAACCAAACTTTGATATCAGTTCATATCCAATTCAAACACTATACCAGTAGAAAGTGTAATCCATACATGTAACGACCCGGTGTTTTCAACCATTCGCATCCGCACATGTCGTACTTGAATTGTTCAAAATACCGCGTTGTAAAAATAAATTTGGCAAAACTCAGAATATGCAGTAAATAAATCACAGAATCACAGACACAGATATCAGAGAAACTCGCAGCGGAATTTAAAATACTTAGTGGTTCACGAAGCCACTATAAAAAAAACTCAACCAAATAAAAATTACATAGTTTTAAATCTCCAATACAGTTTAAAACTTCAATAGAAATCCAAATATTCCAAAGTCTTGATTTCAAAATAAGATATAGACTGGAAGATTGGCGGGCAGCTCGAAAGATCTACAGAATGTCCTAGCTCCGGGGAGAAAGCTGAAACGGCAACTCAGGCTGACCCGAATGTAAAATAAAACATAAACACTCGAGTCAGGACATACATACTTATATAGTGTAAGCTAATTCAAGTGTACTGTAATATAGAGCAAGTAACTTAAAGGATGCTTGGGACCGCCCATCCTCTAAGGATCCGTTAAACTATTTACTATGTAGTATATTGCGCTATTAAATAGTGTCTATTTATAAAATAAACTTACTTTTAAATAGTGTTAAGGCTTTACATTTTCCACCTTAACGCATTTATATATTCCCATAGTCTATACAGTACCGTAATCTCCCCCGTACTGGACGTCGTCAGAGGGCACTCCATAGGTATGGTACAAACCAAAATCATATAAGGCTCGGTATGGTAGGTGACACGGCACAAGTAGGCAATGCCAGGGTAGATATACCAATTGCTACTCGGACCGATGGAAACGCGTAGCCGCAGTTACCGCCCACCTCGAACAACACTCCCAAATCAAAGGTGCGCACCAAAACAATCACAAGAGTAATAGAATGACATACGAAGAAGTGCGTTCGATCAGAGGTGCTACCTCATTAATCCGAGAATCCCTCCTGTTTTAGCCACCTTATGCCAACTCACGGGAGTCGGGTCCACGTATTTACCTTAAAGGAACCGTCACCACCATCCTACTTCATTCTGGAATCTCCACCGCGTACACGGTTGATAAAGTGGTTTTCGGTATCGACAGAGAGTATGCCAGATATCCGATCCCGGTCTCTTTAACAACCAAACGTTATTATAACCCGTGGTTACAACTTTAAAAATGGTATTTACTTTATAAATCAAAATATATTTCCAATACTACAATATCAAAATATTGTTTTTAAACATTGATCCTTTTAATATACCATTTAAATCTATTCAATTTATTTAGGAATTTAATTTTCTTTTCTCACCTTTTAAAATTAAATTCTTCCATAAAACCCATTCAAAAAAAAATCAATTCCTTATTTTATTAATTACATATTAAATTCCAAATTTTAATCCCCTTTTCCCAAAGATTATTTCCACAAATTGATTAAAAATATCAAATTTCAGTTTCTATAGCACTTATGAAATGCTACCTAAAGTTTACAGGTTAAAACGGTCCAATTTTAAAAGACAGCATTTAAATGCTGTAATAGATTAATAACTTAACAATTTAGTTTTAAATTCCAAATATAACTTATTATCAATTATTTTCTTAACTGAATTCTTACTTTTACCAAAACCCAGAATTTCCAAAATAAGTTATATTCCAAAATTTTATTCAAACATTTATTTATTTATTTAACATTTTTAACTCATTCAAAATCATTATAAATAAAATCCTTTACATACATTTAAATCGGAATATTATAAACTTCCAAAATAAATTTAAAATATTTCTGAAAAATACTATAGAAACCACGGGTCTGTATATAATTTTCTAGCCTAAGTCAAGTGATACGGATTTATATCATTTCAATCCGCAATTTACAAAAACCCCGGGTTCTATCATTTCAAACCTGCAATCCCAAGTTAAAATTTAACAGTTAACTGAATAAATGAATAATAATCATCGTTTAGGCCTATCATTTCAGCCTAAACGATTTAAAATTTACAGGGAACTTGCACTGATAATTTAACAGTTAATAAGCATTAAATAATATAACTGCAACTATATTACAACAGATAAACAACTGATGAGGTGTCAATTTAAAATGGGGTTTAACATTATACGTTATATTACAAACAGATGAGATTTAATAAATAATTTACAAATACACTTGCGATAATTCACATAAATATAGGTATGTTTGTCTGGTGAGAAATACTCACCTTAAACTGCAGATAATCAGATTCAAACGATTTTACCACTTGATAAAGGATCGTACAAATGGCACGATTAGGTTTCCGCGGATGCCACGCATTGATTCAAATCTAAAATAAGATCCAAATACCAAATACGCGACTTTTAAAATTACGGCCAAAGCAAAATTTTCGAAACAACTGGAACGAATAGAATAAAAGAAATTTTGGTTCAGCTTTTGCTCGACTGCCTCACCCCACATCCCGACCCCAACTTCATAGGCTTGGCAATACTATTTATTATTATTATTATTTCCACCGGCATGTCCAACTTATCTAGTTTGAAAAATATGTATTTACACAAAACTTGCGTCTCTGCCTAATGCAAACTCTCTCTGTTCATAAATACAACACGTCTCTGCCACTTCAATTTCAAAACATTGTCGAATTCAGAAACATTAAGATTTAAAATTTTAACCATTCTTAACTTTAAAAATCATATTCCTACTTCAGAAAAATGTTCATTTGGATACCATTAATCTTATGATTAAATAAAATAAATTTTATAAATAAAATATCCAAATTTACTATGAATCATTTGTAAGTCAGAATTTCCCAATTTTACTTAACTTGTATATATATTTTTTCCAAATAACTTTACACTTAATTTAAAAATACCCACTTCCTAAATAAAAACTAAATTCTCATTTATTTACTTAACTTAACAATTTTATTTAAAACTCAATTCCAAATTTTCAAGTTAAGTCATAAATTGAAATTTCACCTTTCCATTTGAAAACAACATTTTCAATTATTTACTTACAAAACACATCCGTTCCATAATTATTTTTTCTTTCCTTTTATAGTTAATATATACTAAATTTTCTTCACAACTTTATTCATTTAGACATCAATTCAACTATGTTAAATAAAAGTTATTCCAAAATGTTCCATTTCAATCGTCTTTCATTTTATCAATTTAAAGTACATTATTTATTATACCAAACATATCCATTTTCGGAAATAACTTTTATTAAAATTTCTAGGTTAGATTTCAACTCCATATTAAATCAAATTTAATTATTATGTCATTTATCGTAAATAAAATCTTTAAATTCACTTTAAAACCAATTATTAACTTACAAAAGTTTAACTTAAAAAACAAAACACCTTTAAAATTTTAAAGCCTTAAGTCAAATTTTTAGTTGAATTACATAAATTTTATTTCAAAAATACTTAAAATTTTTTAGAAAAATATTATAATATATTAACCATGGGCTTGTTCGGGATATAAGCTCGGTTATGAAAACTTAGAGGGACGTGACGTGGTGGAGAAGTAGCCGAGCAAGGCAAAAGGGAAACAGAGAACAACAAGAAGAAGAAAGGGAAAAACTGAAAGAAGAAAAGAAAAAGTAAAACCATTACCTGATAGAGGCTTCAGCACAAAAGAAGAAGAAGGCAAATTTTAGATGCAATATAAAGTTTTTGTGTGAGGCTTTATATATATATAAGAAAACAAGTTGAGAGTTATGAAGGCACGTGAGATCTTCTGAGATGCGAGTTGCACAATAATGTATATGGGAGGCTTGCGTGATTATAGGAAAACAGTAATCTAATATAATTTGCTTTGAACTGAATAGACAAATTCGAATGAAATTTGAAATTCTCCCAGCTATACAAAATTTTGATTTAATGAATTCCTAGAATGATGCATGAATTTAGGCAAGAGATTGATTCTTAATTTATAAAATTCTTTCTTATGTATTCATGGATAAGGCTTGCGAAATATAGGGGACCAAACAAGCAGGCAAGAATGGCAAGTGATAATAAACATTTAGGCAGACCAGAAAGTTGCGTTATTTATTATTGCCAGTTATACGAAAATCTTGATTAAATGCATGCGTTGATTACTTTCCAGTTTCTTTAGTTTGCACGTTATTTTATATGCGTGATTTATGCTGCCAATTTATGAAAATTTGATTTCAACATTTTATACCATTTAATAGTTGCGTGATCAGCTATATGAAATTTTGATCTTTATTAAATGAAAGGCAAGAATTGGCAAAGATTTTGGAATTTAAAGTCATATACAAAAATTAAAACCCAATTGAAAGCTATGAAAAAGAGTTAACGTTTGCTATAGAAACTACTGACTGATATTTTAATCCATATAGATATAAATATGATTTTTACAATACGCCAAACTGACGCAATACAAAACACCCAAAATTTATCCAAAAGTAATGTTTTTAATTTATACGTTTTTACGTTACTTATATCATTACAATGCATGCCCTTTTTAAATGCGAAATTTAACAGTCTGTAAAACACTGAATTTTACAAAGTTATTACTTAAATTAAATTCGCTTACATTTTTTGTATTTTAAATATACAAAATTCATTTTTTATTAACATTGCGAATTTGAGTTGTCTTTTAACAAAATTTAAAAACTTCAAAACTTTCAGTTTATGTTTAGACTTTTAGGAAATGATTTAATCAAATTAATATTTATATAAATTGGGAAGTAAATTTTACTGGAAAGAGAAAAATAACGGATTAAAATTCTATACGTTTTCTTATATATAATCTTATATATATATATATATATATATATATATATATATATATATATATATATATATATATATATATATATATATAGACACACACACGGTATTTATTCCCTAAATTTAGGCGCCCTTTTTAACGCGTAATTACCCAGTTCATTTATACACTAAAAAAATTCGAAATTCTGACCATGCTGAGACTCGAACTCGTGACCTGTCGTGAATAGCCCAAATGTCTTAACCACCTAAGCTATTAATGTTTTCTTAATTAAAACTTGATTTTGCTAGAAATTAAGTTATTTACCATCTTCGACAAAACCCCAAATTTCCAAATTAAAGTTAATTCCTAACCATGTCAAAATTTCAGAGATCTTATTATTTAATTAAAAATTTGGTCAATTATTTTTTTTTAATCACTTTAAATAAACCCCAAAGTTTTTAAAATACAAGTGAAAAATACTTGTTAAAAATTTGGGCTGTTACACTCTCCCCCACTTAGAACTTTTCGTCCTCGAAAAGGAAGAAGGTAGGGGAATAGAAACAACCAGAAAGAAAACTAAATTAAAACTTAAATTAGAATCATTAATCTAAACAATAAAAATTCAATTTTAAATTAATCATTGATTTCATCTATTTATACTTAAAATTTTAATATTTATTTATTTACATATTTACTTGTATAATATCCCTACACTAAAAAAAAATCATTCATTTTTCTTTTCTTTTCTTTTTTTTTAATCCAAATTTTTCACAAGGTATTATAACATTCTAATTTAAAATGTTTAATTTTAGTCCAAATTTGAAATGGTAATTTAACTTAATTTTTAAAGTAAATTTACCATTTCCCAAAATAAACTAAATTCCCCATTTAGTTTCTTCTTTATTCCAAACTATAATTAAATTTATTTTTCTCAATATTTTTCTCATCTATGTCAAATATTTTTCTCAATATCTAAACCATATAAATTCAATTTAAATTAATTAATATTCAATAATTGATTTAATTCATTTGATTTTTTACAGAAGTTAAATCAATCTTAACTATTTCCAAATTAATTATCTTATTATCCAATTATTTTCTAAAATCAGAAATTTGTATAGTCATTTATAATAATCATCTTTTATTCAACAAATTTAATTTTTCTTTATTCCAGATTATTATTAAATATATTCTACTTAATATATCTTATCGCACATATTAAGTAGATTATATTTAATATAACTATTCCAATATATTTCTAAATTTCCTTTAACACCATTTGATATTGTATATTATTCAATTATTATTTTATTTCTATTTCCTCTATTTTTCTTGTTGTAACTGAAACTTTAAATGTATAACATTTATTATAACCACTCAAATTTTTATTTACAAAATCCTTTTATATTATATATTATCCAATTACATAGTTAATTTCTGAATGATTTAGGTAAGTTATATTGGCATGCAATTATACAAGTAAAATTTTCCAACTATATTATTCAAGTTTAAATATTCATTCCAAATTTGACTTTATTTTATCATTAGAATCACATTTTAACATAAATTTATGAATGAAATTTCCAATTAACTTCAAACCCTTTAGAGATAAATAAATACATACATATAGCATATGTCAAATCAAATTTAAATCATATATTTAAATATATTATAAATTAAGTCATATTTAGAAATTCAAATCAATTAAACTTTTGAAGCAAAACTACAACGTGGTCTCTTAACTTCGATACTCGAAAATGAATGTCGATGATGCTGTAGTCATCACCGAAATTATTTTCCAGCGACAAAGAGAAGAGCACTAATTTTTAAAACTTTAAAATTCTTTGGAAACAAATTTATGTTCGAAAATAATTTAAATAATAGTATATCCTTTTAAGACTTTAAACACAAGGTTTGAAACTATCAGCAATTAAATTCTTAAATTCTTGTTTTAAATCCATTTCTGTTTCCAAATAAATTTATAACCATGTTTTATAGTTCAATTATTTATATAAGACAAAACCAATGGTTTAAAAAACCATAAATAAAATCAAACACTATTATCTCTAAACAACTAGTTAAATTCTGAAAATTATATTTATATATATAATATTAGATTTTTCCCAAATATAGGAATAAATTTTTTCAAAACAAGGATAGAGATTCAAATTTTGAAGGACTCAAATTAAAGAGAATTTTGATTTAAAGATAAGTTGGAATCAGAAGATCCGATGGTTAAATAACAGAATAAGAAACCAGATAAGTTTATATAAATCGCGGGCAACCTTAACCTGGTCAACCGTGACTTAAAGAGTCAGATCGAATGTAGATTTACCATTCGATCCGAAGAGATAGAGTTCGGAATAACCAAAGATGCTAGCATCTAAACCGAGGTTAAATATAAATCTCTGGTGAATCCGTGCTAATTGTAAAGGAGTTTCACCCATTTAATAGAATATTGGCGAGACCGCCAATTCACTATAAAGATCATCCGAAATGGAGTTATGGGATACTCCAGAATCGAAAGAAAATGAATAGTGAGGGACACGAATGAACTTCGGAACCGCAGGGAACGTTCCAAAATTCAAAGGAAATCGAATCAAAAGGAAGAGATTCAAGCTCGAATGAAAGTGATTCTGTAAATCAAATTTACCATACATTCTAAGTTTTGCCTAGAGCCAAAGCTCTGATACCAAACTGTAACGGGCCGTGCCAGTGGGGTAACGCCCACTGTAGCATACATTGGCACCTGTGTTCTGCCTTTACGGCCAGCCTCTCGACTGCACCACCAACCCCCGTGGGGACATGTAGGAGTAAGAGTCAACCGTTCGCTACCAAACCAGGAAGCGAGAACCCTCTATCATGCTGCACCCTCCAAGTGCAATGGCAGACGCACATGTCGGACTTGAATTGTTCAAAATACTGCGTTGTAAAAATAAATTTGGCAAAACTCAGAATATGCAGTAAATAAATCACAGAATCACAGACACATATATCAGAGAAACTCGCAGCGGAATTTAAAATACTTAGTGGTTCATGAAGCCACTATAAAAAAAACTCAACCAAATAAAAATTACATAGTTTTAAATCTCCAATACAGTTTAAAACTTCAATAGAAATCCAAATATTCCAAAGTCTTGATTTCAAAATAAGATATAGACTGGAAGATTGGCCGGCAGCTCGAAAGATCTACAGAATGTCCTAGCTCCGGGGAGAAAGCTGAAACGGCAACTCAGGCTGACCCGAGCGTAAAATAAAACATAAACACTCGAGTCAGGACATACATACTGATATAGTGTAAGCTAATTCAAGTGTACTGTAATATAGAGCAAGTAACTTAAAGGATGCTTGGGACCGCCCATCCTCTAAGGATCCGTTAAACTATTTACTATGTAGTATATTGCGCTATTAAATAGTGTCTATTTATAAAATAAACTTACTTTTAAATAGCGTTAAGGCTTTACATTTTCCACCTTAACGCATTTATATATTCCCATAGTCTATACAGTACCGTAATCTCCCCCGTACTGGGCGTCGTCAGAGGGCACTCCATAGGTATGGTACAAACCAAAATCATATAAGGCTCGGTATGGTAGGTGACACGGCACAACTAGGCAATGCCAGGGTAGATATACCAATTGCTACTCGGACCGATGGAAACGCGTAGCCGCAGTTACCGCCCACCTCGAACAACACTCCCAAATCAAAGGTGCGCACCAAAACAATCACAAGAGTAATAGAATGGCATACGAAGAAGTGCGTTCGATCAGAGGTGCTACCTCATTAATCCGAGAATCCCTCCTGTTTTAGCCACCTTATGCCAACTCACGGGAGTCGGGTCCACGTATTTACCTTAAAGGAACCGTCACCACCATCCTACTTCATTCTGGAATCTCCACCGCGTACACGGTTGGTAAAGTGGTTTTGGTATCGACAGAGAGTATGCCAGATATCCGATCCCGGTCTCTTTAACAACCAAACGTTATTATAACCCGTGGTTACAACTTTAAAAATGGTATTTACTTTATAAATCAAAATATATTTCCAATACTACAATATCAAAATATTGTTTTTAAACATTGGTCCTTTTAATATACCATTTAAATCTATTCAATTTATTTAGGAATTAAATTTTCTTTTCTCACCTTTTAAAATTAAATTCTTCCATAAAACCCATTCAAAAAAAATCAATTCCTTATTTTATTAATTACATATTAAATTCCAAATTTTAATCCCCTTTTCCCAAAGATTATTTCCACAAATTGATTAAAAATATCAAATTTCAGTTTCTATAGCACTTATGAAATGCTACCTAAAGTTTACAGGTTAAAACAGTTCAATTTTAAAAGACAGCATTTAAATGCTGTAATAGATTAATAACTTAACAATTTAGCTTTAAATTCCAAATATAACTTATTATCAATTATTTTCTTAACTGAATTCTTACTTTTACCAAAACCCAGAATTTCCAAAATAAGTTATATTCCAAAATTTTATTCAAACATTTATTTATTTATTTAACATTTTTAACTCATTCAAAATCATTATAAATAAAATCCTTTACGTACATTTAAATCGGAATATTATAAACTTCCAAATAAATTTAAAATATTTCTGAAAAATACTATAGAAACCACGGGTCTGTATATAGTTTTCTAGCCTAGGTCAAGTGATACGGATTTATATCATTTCAATCCGCAATTTACAAAAACCCCGGGTTCTATCATTTCAAACCCGCAATCCCAAGTTAAAATTTAACAGTTAACTGAATAAATGAATAATAATCATCATTTAGGCCTATCATTTCAGCCTAAACGATTTAAAATTTACAGGGAACTTGCAGTGATGATTTAACAGTAAATAAGCATTAAATAATATAAATGCAACTATATTACAACAGATAAACAACTGATGAGGTGTCAATTTAAAATGGGGTTTAACATTATACGTTATATTACAGACAGATGAGATTTAATAAATAATTTACAAATACACTTGCGATAATTCACATAAATATAGGTATGTTTGTCTGGTGAGAAATACTCACCTTAAACTGCAGATAATCAGATTCAAACGATTTTACCACTTGATAAAGGATCGTACAAATGGCACGATTAGGTTTCCGCGGATGCCACGCCTTGATTCAAATCTAAAATAAGATCCAAATACCAAATACGCGACTTTTAAAATTACGGTCAAAGCAAAATTTTCGAAACAACTGGAACGAATAGAATAAAAGAAATTTTGGTTCAGCTTTTGCTCGACTGCCTCACCCCACATCCCGCCCCCAACTTCATAGGCTTGGCAATACTATTTATTATTATTATACATTTTATTATTATTATTATTATTTCCACCGGCATGTCCAACTTATCTAGTTTGAAAAATATGTATTTACACAAAACTTGCGTCTCTGCCTAATGCAAACTCTCTCTGTTCATAAATACAACACGTCTCTGCCACTTCAATTTCAAAACATTGTCGAATTCAGAAACATTAAGATTTAAATTTTTAACCATTCTTAACTTTAAAAATCATATTCCTACTTCAGAAAAATGTTCATTTGGATACCATTTATGTTATGATTAAATAAAATAAATTTTATAAATAAAATATCCAAATTTACTATGAATCATTTGTAAGTCAGAATTTCCCAATTTTACTTAACTTGTATATATATTTTTTCCAAATAACTTTACACTTAATTTAAAAATACCCACTTCCTAAATAAAAACTAAATTCTCATTTATTTACTTAACTTAACAATTTTATTTAAAACCCAATTCCAAATTTTCAAGTTAAGTCATAAATTGAAATTTCACCTTTCCATTTGAAAACAACATTTTCAATTATTTACTTACAAAACACATCCGTTCCATAATTTTTTTTTCTTTCCTTTTATAGTTAATATATACTAAATTTTCTTCACAACTTTATTCATTTAGACATCAATTCAACTATGTTAAATAAAAATTATTCCAAAATGTTCCATTTCAATCGTCTTTCATTTTATCAATTTAAAGTACATTATTTATTATACCAAACATATCCATTTTCGGAAATAACTTTTATTAAAATTTCTAGGTTAGATTTCAACTCCATATTAAATCAAATTTAATTATTATGTCATTTATCGTAAATAAAATCTTTAAATTCACTTTAAAACCAATTATTAACTTACAAAAATTTAACTTAAAAAACAAAACACCTTTAAAATTTTAAAGCCTTAATTCATATTTTTAGTTGAATTACATAAATTTTATTTCAAAAATACTTAAATATTTTTAGAAAAATATTATAATATATTAACCATGGGCTTGTTCGGGATATAAGCTCGGTTATGAAAACTTAGAGGGACGTGACGTGGTGGAGAAGTAGCCGAGCAAGGCAAAAGGGAAACAGAGAACAACAAGAAGAAGAAAGGGAAAAACTGAAAGAAGAAAAGAAAAAGTAAAACCATTACCTGATAGAGGCTTCAGCACAAAAGAAGAAGAAGGCAAATTTTAGATGCAATATAAAGTTTTTGTGTGAGGCTTTATATATATATAAGAAAACAAGTTGAGAGTTATGAAGGCACGTGAGATCTTCTGAGATGCGAGTTGCACAATAATGTATATGGGAGGCTTGCGTGATTATAGGAAAACAGTAATCTAATATAATTTACTTTGAACTGAATAGACAAATTCGAATGAAATTTGAAATTCTCCCAGCTATACAAAATTTTGATTTAATGAATTCCTAGAATGATGCATGAATTTAGGCAAGAGATTGATTCTTAATTTATAAAATTCTTTCTTATGTATTCATGGATAAGGCTTGCGAAATATAGGGGACCAAACAAGCAGGCAAGAATGGCAAGTGATAATAAACATTTAGGCAGACCAGAAAGTTGCGTTATTTATTATTGCTAGTTATACGAAAATCTTGATTAAATGCATGCGTTGATTACTTTCCAGTTTCTTTAGTTTGCACGTTATTTTATATGCGTGATTTATGCTGCCAATTTATGAAAATTTGATTTCAACATTTTATACCATTTAATAGTTGCGTGATCAGCTATATGAAATTTTGATCTTTATTAAATGAAAGGCAAGAATTGGCGAAGATTTTGGAATTTAAAGTCATATACAAAATTTAAAACCCAATTGAAAGCTATGAAAAAGAGTTAACGTTTGCTATAGAAACTACTGACTGATATTTTAATCCATATAGATATAAATATGATTTTTACAATACTCCAAACTGACGCAATACAAAACACCCAAAATTTATTCAAAAGTAATGTTTTTAATTTATACGTTTTTACGTTACTTATATCATTAAAATGCATGCCCTTTTTAAATGCGAAATTTAACAGTCTGTAAAACACTGAATTTTACAAAGTTATTACTTAAATTAAATTCGCTTACATTTTTTGTATTTTAAATATACAAAATTCATTTTTATTAACATTGCGAATTTGATTTGTCTTTTAACAAAATTTAAAAACTTCAAAACTTTCAGTTTATGTTTAGACTTTTAGGAAATGATTTAATCAAATTAATATGTATATAAATTGGGAAGTAAATTTTACTGGAAAGAGAAAAATAACGGATTAAAATTCTATACGTTTTCTTATATATAATCTTATATATATATATATATATATATATATATATATATATATATATATAGACACACACACGGTATTTATTCCCTAAATTTAGGCGCCCTTTTTAACGCGTAATTACCCAGTTCATTTATACACTAAAAAAATTCGAAATTCTGACCATGCTGAGACTCGAACTCGTGACCTGTCGTGAATAGCCCAAATGTCTTAACCACCTAAGCTATTAATGTTTTCTTAATTAAAACTTGATTTTGCTAGAAATTAAGTTATTTACCATCTTCGACAGAACCCCAAATTTCCAAATTAAAGTTAATTCCTAACCATGTCAAAATTTCAGAGATCTTATTATTTAATTAAAAATTTGGTCAATTGTTTTTTTTTTAATCACTTTAAATAAACCCCAAAGTTTTTAAAATACAAGTGAAAAATACTTGTTAAAAAATTGGGCTGTTACAATACAGGCTTAACCCAAGTCTTTGCAACTGCTCGGAATAATGGTGATCTTATCTTATGTCCAGCCTACTCCATAATTACCGATTTACCAAGCAATGCTCACATAGCATGGACTACCATCCAAAAATCCTATTTAGATTTTCTTAATGCAAATCAGGGAAAATGCCCGTTATCGTTTACTTAATATATCTAGTTTGGAAATGAAGCAGACCTCGCCTTTCTAATTAGGCACTGTCGTACGTTATTTAAAACTTCTTAAATAAAGCAGAGGCAGTCCCAACAACCATTTAATACCTCCACCCCAAAGTAAACCCCTTGACCACCTGAAGGTACTTTAGCCATTTGATAATTATCCGAGGCAAACCCTTTGATATATTTTCCTAAACCTATACACAAACCTATATCCCCTACGGGTCTTATAGCTGGAAATGTCCTACATCAGTAGTAAGTGACAACTATTGGTAGCCTCTTGTGAAGGGTAGACTTCCATTGTGTAACTCTATTAACCTTGCATCCCAACTATATTAAACTAAGTTATTTATAATTAATCTAAATATTGGGCTAGGCCTACTAATTCACACTAATCGCAAACATATTATTTTATGCCATATGATTTCAACCGTTAATATAATTACGCCTGTTAAGTTTGTTATTTATCCATACTCATTTATGTACTTGCTAGGACTTCTTCTTATTTTATACGTTTGCTGCCTTTAATTCTCCCTTCCATAAATGTTTTTAATGACGTTTATTTATCATGTCAATTCAATTTTTCTTTACCCATGCTATATTTGGTCTTTGTAATTAATTCCATTAGATTACAATGACGTGTCTTTCACTCCTTAATTCATTATCTTATTTGTATTTACCGTTTTAGTTATAACTAATATGAGAATATACAATTATTGTATATTACCAGACCTGTATGTATTTATAATGTAATCGCTGTTTGTTTATTTATTAATTAATTAAACTTATACTTTACTTTACACACACACACATATATTTAATTAGTAAACAAAATTATTTATATTTCTTTTTATAACTTTTTATTTTTTACATTTAGAGATTTCTTGATGCACACTTATGTGTAACTTTCACAAAAATATTTACTTCCATATTTTAATGCATTGGAGCTATATCTTTTCCAAGAACGAAATGTTACCATTGCAATTTTCCACAAAACTACCCATTTTGTGAGGCGTTCGAAATTTTAAGGAAGTATCTTTTTCTATTTTTGTTGAAATAGACAATTCCAGTGAAAACAATGGAAAGACATCCCTACTGTGCACATCACTTTCATCTGAGCAAATTACTTGTTAGTTCAAATGGTGCACTTTTAATATTGTTGGATAATTTACGGAAACTACCATAGAGATTCTTCAATTACAATGAATTTATATACAAAAATTTGAATCCCAAATCAAATTAAAGCATCTCCAAGTGATGATTATAAAGTTTAATAATTTATCACGTAAATAACAAGAATCTGTAGCTTACTACACAATTCTATCAATATTATATTTCATAAATTTTAAGGAACATTCTCCCAAACTTCCAAATCCATGGTGTATATATATCGTTTCGTTTAAGTTAAGAAATTTTTGAATATGTAGGAAAGGGTTTTAAGTTTGGTTTATTTATTTAAGTCTTCAATTCAATAGTTTCCATATAGGCATAAAAAATAGAATATTAACCATATAAATTTAGCATCATGTAAAACATATAATTTTCCACTCACTTTATGGCTTCCAAATCTCCATATCCGGACCCATTCTTCCTACTTGACTTCATTTTCTTTTCAACCAAAAATATATGTCTAAAAGTGTATACATACATCAGAATTTAAGATTTAAGAGAAGATTTTAGTTAAGTGGAGTCTAAATTTATAAATATAGAATATACTTTTTTCATAGAATTGATCCACTTCTTCTCTTCTTCTCTTTTACTTTTTATCTTTTTCCAATATATATATATATATATATATAATACTATTATAATTTCTAGAAATAGGTGAGAGTGAAGAATTATAGAGCTTTGCTGTCACAAAATAGGAGAAGAAAATTGAGGGCTAAGCCTGTATTTACAAGCCATAAAATCAATTTCGTCCGCTAGATTTTTTTTAATCTGGGCTGTTAGCCCGAGGTTTAAATTGTCATTGACCTTAGCAGACCGGTCGATCGAAGTGGTCAACTGCTAGTGATTGACCGACTCTACTTAGATGTCGACCGGTGGTGGGTCGGTGATTTATTTCATCTTTTACATTATTTTTAATGTTATCGTTATTTATGACTATTTATTTTCTTAATTCTGTCTTGAATTATTTTCGATCCAAAATCCTCAAACGTCGATATCTTCTTTGTTTCAATCTCGATCAAGAAGCTTTATATGTGAAGGTTGCTTAGAAAATCTTCAAGAAAATAGTGGTGAAGTTTCATGGCAAAATTTTAACATTTGCTCGAATTCCATTTTTGAGTCTTATAAATTTATTTATTAATTCTTTCAATTTATTACCGTTTATTTTCGAAGTGTTACATTTGTTAACAAGATTTCTTGTCAACACCCCAAAGTTGAGCTAAGAAATGTGGATTATTCTTTAGGCAAATAGTGTGCGAAGGAAAGAATGTATCTTTCTTGAATTTCCTTTCCAATAGGCATTAATTGACAAAAGATAACCAGGATGTCCTTTCCACTCAGTCAAAAGGGTGGATTTCAATGCTTGATGACCTTTTGACCCTGTCGGGTTATTATAGATTCTCTTTTAAAAGCTTTCCTTTTTGAAACAGATCAAATACCCTGGATAAGGTCTCTCTTAATTGGATTCGACCTTGTCAAAAGCTTTGGTTATTGGTTGGCTAGGTTCTACCCTTGAATCAGAGAAAGTGATTTCAACTCTATTGAAAGAGAGGGTGCTTTGATGTTAGCACTTGATCCATGTACCTAAGATAGGGGTTTCGACTCCGTCCAAAGCTGTGAGCTTAACCTCCTTGGATTTGAACTAATAATCACAAGTTGCAGTGTTTTGGTGAAGGGTTTCGACCTTGTCAAAAGCTTGATCCTCGAGCTCCTTGTACTATTTGAAAGTTTAAGTAAGCTGTGACCTGGTTTCTACCTTGTCGAAAGTTGAAACCTAGAGATAGGCTACTTGAAGTATAAACTTGAAATTGTTTAAATCTTGCTTGGTTTCGACTATGTCGACAGTTGCCTTTCGATGAAGGCGAAACCTGAAACACAAGAGTGAAACTGACAAGAACTTTAATAAAATGATAAGTGATCTAAAATACTTGAAACTACCCTTTTGTAAGCAAGAGATGACTTTATTGCTTCAAATCCTTAAATTAAACTTGTAATTAGGGTTACAACACTTTCGATTAAAGAAATATAAGTTTGGAATGAGAGGGACTGTATCTCCAAAACGTGACCCCTTGGATCTTATTTATAGATGTGAGTTAGCACCTTTTGACCCTATTACTGAAAGACTCTAGAATGTTGCCATCTTTGTCGAAAGGTATGGTTATGCTCCTTCTCTTTGAGTTGCCTTGTAAGTGCTTTCGACTCTGTCGATAGCCCTTGTTCATTGGTTTCGATGATGCTGAGGTGCTGTTGTGCCCTTGCATTTGAGTTGATGCGGAACCCTCCTGGACCACATTGGTTATAACTGATTCGAAAGGCTTACCATAGCTTTCTAAGGAGTTGCTCAGGATAATTCTTGCTTTTTAGCAGTTTGAGTGAAGGAGAAACCATTAGTTTTGAATGATTTGGTGCATGTTCGAAGAGCCATTCTTTATTGTATTCAGAAGGTATAGCTTTGACTTAATTGAAAGGTCTTCATCTAGTCGAAAGGTTGTTCATGAAGGTGGAAGGGCGCTTTCCGCTCCTTCAGCTCCTTCAAAAGGTATAAACCCACTAGGCCTTGATTGTAGAAACCCTTTGACACCTTCGAAAGGTTCCAGAACTTCCAAACTTTGTCGATGGTATCCCTTCGTCTCTTTCGAAAGGTTCCAGAACTTCCAAACTTTGTCGATGGTATCCCTTCGTCTCTTTCGAAAGGTTTAGCTGTAGCTCATCTCTCTTGTTCTTTTCTTAAAGAGATTTCGACTTAGTCGAAAGGTGAATATTTGGAGTAACATTTTCCCCCCTTGTGAAGGGATGCACTTGACTTTCCAAGTCAACCTTGTCGAGACCTAGAAGCTTCCCAACTCTTAGTCTCCCTGCATGAATTTGGTTCATTCACACAAATATGATCCAACGGCTGGTAAATCTAGGTGACTTTTCTTATAAAGTACGCTTCTTCTCTTCCTCCTCTTTCACTTTTCTACAAATCGGAATTCAAGTGCCAGAATCCCCAAAAAATTTCAAACTTTTTATTTGCTTACCAAAATCAAAGTAATCATCAATTCTAAATCGTAAGTGAAGATTTATCCCTGCTTTGCTAGTTTTTCTTCTTTGTTCATGCTTTAATCGAGTTTTCTTTTTTCATATTTCAAAATTGGAGTTCGATTTTGAAATGTCTAAATCTCGGTTTTTTGAGAGCATATTTGGTTTTTTTCCAAGAAATTTTTCCTTAATTCATTTTCATGAATTAATAGAGCTCGTTTCTCTTTTTAAATTTTCATCCCAATATTCATAGTTTCCGCACTTCCTTAGTAAATTTGGGTTTTCAGTTTGATAATTATTTTTACACTTTTGAAATCGAAAAAGATTGATCTTGGTTAAAATTCATTTTCTAAACAGGTTTAATTTTTTTGTTTTATTAAATTTTGAAACCTTGGATTTGCTGTGGAGTTTGAGGAGGACAGTGGAACTCATTTTCTTCTCCTGGAAGTTTCAAATGTACGGATGAAAAATTGGCGCCACAAATAAATTTTCCACCCCTTCGAAAGGGATTAAGATGGCAATGTCTGTTTTGCTTCATTTGCCCCTTCAGTGGGGTCGAAAGGTGTTATAATGCCAATTTGATCAACCTTGTCGAAAGGGTATATAGTTAAGTTGAGAGTAGTTCCCCTTCGATAGCAAAACGTTTCGACTTAGTCAAAACCTTTTGTTTACGATTGCTATCCATTTTCCTTAGTTAATCTTTGGAACCATCATAAACCTTCGAATTTTTCAACACCATTTAAGTCTAATGATCCGAAATCTTCTAGAATTATTTTCCTCCAACATTGTGGAAACATCCTGAGTGCACATAGGTTTATCTTAGGACCTTTCGACCTAATAAAAATGTAAGGTTTCAACAACATTGGTACTTTTATTAGGAAACCTAAGTTATTGGTTTTGACAGCGTCGAAGGGTCTTGTTACTTGGTTTATGAAATGTTTATGGTGTAAGTTTCTATTAAAGTTCTTAAGTTATCCTTAACTATATTCTTTTAGGAATTTGGTTCCTGTAGAGCTTTCGACACTGTTGAAAGTGCCAATTGAACAAATATTTTGACTTGTCCTTTCAGCCTTGTCGATAGCTCAAGGAATACTTTTGTTTAGGCTTTCGACAATGCCAAGATGTACGTGCTAAGTGTTGATGTCTTTTCCTTTTCGACTTTGTCAAAATCCCAATGTCTTTGACTTTTAACTTACACATTTTACACAAATTTGAAGTTTCATACCTTTTTTGTTTAAGTCATTTGAATTGGTTTTTCGACTAATTATTAAAAGAATACTATGTCTATATAAAAGTTGAAATTTTTACTTGGAACACTTTCACTTGAAAGAGTCATGAGTTCCCCAAAGAAAGTTGAAGATACCTCAAAGCTCTCTATCCACTCAAGAAGAAGAGGATGCTATTTTCAACGATTTTTGAATCATCGGAGTGGAAGCCATTCCACCTACAGAAAATGACACCATCAGTAGTCCTCCTGAAGGGTTCTTTGCCTACACTGCTATACACATATGGCACAGAGGGTTTCTTCCATCCCCGGACTTCCTATCTAGGTTCTTGTCTTATCTTGGAATTTCCCCGATTCAGCCATCTCCGAATGTATACACCTATCTTCTATCTTTGGAGTTGGTGGCACTTGTATCTGGCATCCCTTCTCTGAATGCGGATGTATTGAACCACTTGACTCGATTATTCCCTCGAAGAAGCTTATATCGGACGGGGTCAATAAGTTTAAAGACTGGGAAAAGCAGTTTTTCTTTGTTTGATGTTTTCCAAACATCAGTGGGGTCTTTTCTTCTCCCTGTAAGCTCAAATTTTCACTATCTTTCTCCCATTTTATTTCTTCCCTTGTCTTATATTTATCTTATTATAGGTTCTCCTGCTAAGGAACTTAATGATGCGGATAAAATAATGGTGAAATCTCTTATTGCAGCTTTTGTTAAGATAGGAAATTGACTAAAGCTACTGATACCATCAAATTTGAGGAAGCATTCTCTTCTTCTCCCTGGCCAAAGAGTTTTGGGGCTACCCCTTTGACTCGGCATACATTGAAGGGGAAATTCTTCCTCACCCTAGGATATTCCGAACACATTTTTCCCATGTCATCCATCTACGTAGACCGCTTCGGTAAATCATTGACACATCATTTTCTCTCTATTCCTATTGTTTTCTGAATTATCTCACTAACTTTTAATCTGTTTGGGACCTTTATAGTTTCTTCTCAGGTTACAATGCCTGTTAGTGGTGCCGCTTCCCTTCTTACAACCTTTGGAGCGCCATCTATCTTTAAATCTCTTGCCAAATCCAAAAAGGCTTTGGAAAGGAAGTTCATGGAATCTTCTGAAATAGAGCCTCTAAAGAAGGCTGCTAAATTTTTAGATGTAGAGGAAGAGGAGCGTTTATCTCTTGATAAAGCTCCAAAGAGCCCAATAGTCAAAGCTTTCAAAGGCAAACCAGTGAAAACCTCTGTTGCATTTGATCACATCTCTCGCATCTCCATTTCATACTCACTAGTTTCTCTAGCATAAATGCAACAAGCTTTAAATATGCCCTCTACTCCAAAGCTCATTCCTTCTCAGCCATCATCTTCTTCTCCTTCTACCATCAACTTTGAAGAGATAACCGAGTCTATCCTTCACTCAGAGTCCTTAACTTTATTTCACCCGCCTTCTTCCATTCTAGATTTGGTAGGGCACTATCACTCTCTAATAGAACAACTTCTGGTAAGTTTCACTTAAATTGATCTTATCATCATTGGTTTATCCTAAATCACTAACTTATGTTACATTTCTTCTTTCAGATTTTTAAGAGTTGGTTAACTCTCCAGGCATTCAAATCTTCCCTTGAATCATCTAAGTCCCAGTAGGAAATCTCGGCCCTTAAGAATCAAGTGTCCACACTTTCTACGGCTAAAGATGAAGCAACTTTGGAACTGGAACGACTATGGGCTTCACTTGTTCGAGCAGAAACTGATCTTTTGGCAGAAAGAAAGGCCCCTCAACTCATTATTGATGAAAAATTTGCTCTGGAGCTTACTTTAAAAGATTCTGATGATGAAAAAGCTCGCTTGGTTGCAAAGAATGTTTCTTTGAAGGAAAAGTTTAAGAGAACCAGGGCTTTACTGAAACTTGCTGTAAATACCATTTCTAATGCTAAGCAGCGAGTGTCTCAAATTATTGGTACTACTCTTGGGCAAATGTTTCTGAACTCCTAAGAAGAGGCCCTAATGCTTGCTTATGTTGACAATTTCAAGAAGTGTCCTGACTTCGCTTTTCCTTTGCTCGATTCCGCCCTGATTGAGAGAGTAATGGGAAAGATTGATCAAACGAAGTAGGGGATTGAATCTGCAGATGAGGAGGAAATCGATGCTTCTAAGATCCTTTCCTTTGATGTCCCTTTTTCTGATATTGAATCTGACTCTGAGAATGAGGTTGACAAGGATGATGCCGCTAGGGAAGAAGGTGATGGCGATGACAATGATGATGTTAATGATGATGATGACCTTGCTAGTGGCCAGGGCCCAAGCGGAGATGGCGGAGCTTACTTCGAAGCCGTTGATAAGGATGGGTATGATAACACAAAAGCTTTAGAAAAAGAGCCCACTCCTCCTGCATCTACTCCGCCTGAATCTATTGGTCTTCTGCCCTCAAGAAGATGAGCCTGCTCTTGTTAACATTGATGAGCTTAAAGGGAAAGAGCAAGCTCCCCAGACCTCTGTTCCAGTGTCATAGGTATGGGATTCTCTATTTAAATGTCTTTTACTTCAATGGTTATAATAGTGTAAATCATTCTTTTTAGACAAGGAAGAAGTTCATCCTCCCCTATAAAACAAAACTTGAGAGAATGCAAGCTGAAATTAACAAGTTATATTGGGAGTTAGATAAGCAGATAAGGGAGAATAATATACTCTCTGAAAAGTATCATAGACTTGACAAGAGTGCCTCAATGCTGGTGTCTTTCAAATATCAAAGGGCTGCTCCCTTACTAAAGAGAGCGTGCCTCCGGTACAACACTCTCTTGGAGGAAAATAGAGAGATAATTACATTGTTTTGGATGTTAATTGAAGAGAGAGACATTTTAGTTAACTTTCTATATAAAACTTATTGTAGACATTCAATTATCGATTTTCCATACTTGGGAAAATCAGTGGGGGTTTAAGTAAGACGTTTTCACAAGAAATACTTAGATGAATTCGAATACGACTCACATCCTAGGGCTTGTTGGAACTTACTACTGGTTAAATTGATCCTCAAGGTATCCCCCCTAAAAAGCTTAAATATTTTAAAGACAGGTATTTGAATTATTTTCTAAGTCCGTATTGTATGAACCAGATGATAGTTGTAACATGTAACATTGGATTGATTAATAAATATTTTTTTAGTTCTGCCTTTTATGCTTAGCTCCATTTTATTACATTTTTACAGATTGGTAAACTTGTCTCTAGAGATCATTTAAGTCAATACGTCAAATTGAGACGATTTTATCTTGAAAGGGCATCAATATTGAAATCTTCAAAATTAGCAAGATACGACTTCCTTAGAGATTTACAAAAACTTTACTTGGAGTACCCTCTACTTCAGTTTGATTTTCTTAGTGATGAGAAAAAGACATTTCTTAAAGAAATAATGACATTTCATACAAAATTAATTTGCGACCATTATAGTACTCCAGCAGGGAAGTGGGTCTATAGAAAATGTCCCCCAGTGTTAACCCCGAAGGGACTAAATATTCCCTTTGATTCTACAGTTAATCTTTCCACCAATTCACTAGGAAAAATTAAAAATGTAGTTTCTAAACTTTAGATGTCAATCAATGGTCCATTGTATTTTTTGACTTCATTATTGTTTGGATTGTAATCCTTTGTTGCAATAATAAAGAAAATTTTCATTCTGATTTTGACTTTGTTTTACTTATTTTGCATAAATAGGAGCTACAACTATCCACAGTTTCTCTTCCCTTTAATTTATCGTCATGCATCGATGTTGTTAGAGAGAAATTGTTGAAATCAAGTGGGGGGGGGGATTATGCTTAGTGACAATATCTTATTAGAACACTTTGGTGGCAATATGAAGGTTTTTTTTTTTGGCAAAGCCAGCCTGTTTTTATAGTGGACAGTCCACTTTTATTAAAACATAATCAACATACAAAAAGGATACAAAACACAGAACAGAGAAAACTACCCACTAACAAATATTATAACGCAACAACAACAAGGTTAATTTTCAAAATAAGTTGAGAGAGAGAAGACGACGACCGCGCAAATCTTCTCGCATTCCTTTCCTCCCATATCACTGCTATCGATAGCTTTAAGTAATAGAGAAACCTCTTGGTCGACATGGTTTTCCACCTGGTTAAGTGGAAAATCCTAATCCATTCCAACTTGAAATCACGATGCGGTGGCCTCTCATGAATTCGATGAAGAACCTCCTTCCATAAATGAAAAGAAAAATGGCAATTGAAGAATAAATGCCCAACATTTTCCGCAACCCTGTTGCAAAGAATGCACACTGAATGCTCGATTAATTTCCTTCTAACAAGATTGTCTTGAGTGTGGATAGCGTTCATCGGACATTTCCAAAGCAGCAAATTATGTTTTTGTTTCGATCCAGCCTTCCATATTCGAGCGTGCCATGGAAATGAAGAATAGAATTGATTTTGTATTATAGTTCTGTAGACAATGGCGATGCTATGAAATTTTCCATTCCAGTTGAGCCCATCATGATCCATTTGCTTATAAGAATTAGTAATTGAAGACCATAGATTGTTCAGCATAGGGGAACTGACATGAGGTAAATGCAGCACATCATTGATAAAACAAACATTAGCATTAGCATTAATGGGAATACCAGAGTTAAGTAAAAGATTATAATCAATATAATGAGAGAGAATCATTCCTGGAGCACACCAGGGGGAGTACCAAAAGGAGTTCACAGTGTTGCATTGAACCATAGGCAAGTAATATCTTCTGTTAGCCAGAAGTCTTTTCCATAAAAAGCTATTAGAATTGTTAGCTTCCATAGTCCAAAAATTGCTACCCTTAAGATTGTATTGCCTATTCCAGATTTCCCACATCCCCATGCTATTACTGAGTAATTTGTTAACAAGATAGGATGTAGTAGCAATATTCCATAATTTTAGATTAATGATACCCAGGCCTCCCTTATTTAAAGGAGCAATAATTTTCTTATAAGCAATTGGTATGAGTTTAGAGGAGAAAATATTTCCATGCCATAGGAAATGATTAAATGCTCTATTTAGCATATTGATAAGTTTATAAGGTATGATGAAAAGTTTAAAAAAAATGCACACATAGCAGAGGCAACATTCTGAATGATGACAAGCCTACCAGCTTGAGAAATTTTAGTAGCATTATAATTATTGAGCTTATTAGTAATTTTTTCATATAAAGGAAGGCATTGAGCATTGGTAATTCTCGCCTTACACATAGGAGTACCAAGGTGCATAGCATTTTGATCAATTGCTGGAAGACCAGAAATCAGAAGGATATTTTGGTAAGTGTTATTAGATACCCCAACAATATTAATTTGAGATTTACTTTTATTTATATTTAGACCTGTCATTTTGTAAAAATTTTGAAAGATAGTAAAAACATTTGTGATGGATTTAATGTTTGGTTTAGTGAATAGCAGGAGATCATCAGCAAACATTAAAGTTGATATATGATGTTTCTGACACTTTGGGTGATAATCAATATTTTTTTTATGGCATTCAACACCAATTAATTGGGTAAGCACCTCCATTACTAGAATGAATAAGGAAGAGGAGATAGGATCCCCTTGCCTTATTCCTTTTTGAGTTTTGAAATAACCAAATGACTCACCATTTATAGATAAGGAGACATGCACAGTAGATATGCATGTATATATCCAAGCTAAGAAAGGTAAGGGAAAGTTCATCTTGGACATAATGGATATGATAGCCTCCCAACTAATAGAATCATATGCTTTATGAATATCCAGCTTCATAAAACATCTAGGAGAAATGTTTTTCCTATTGTATCCTTTAATCAGCTCTTGGGAGAGTAATATATTATCTGAAATAGATCTACCAGTAACAAAACCATATTGATTAGGAGATATTAGCTCAGCAAGGCAATTTTTCATTCTAGAGGATAAGATTTTTGCAATACATTTATATATGACATTACAACAGGCAATGGGCCTGAACTCAGTAACAGATTGAGGCATGCTTACTTTAGGAATTAGGGCAAGTTTGGTATGATTTATTCCTTTCAGCAAAGTATTGGTTTTAAAGAAATGTTGAATAGCTTTACAAAAGTCATGATTAATAATATGCCAACATTTTTGAAAAAACAAGGCAGAAAACCCATCTGGACCAGGAGAGCTAGTAGTTTTCATTTTGAAGATGGAATCATGAATTTCTTCTGGAGTAATGAAATTTATTAAGTTATTAGCTTGATCATTAGAGATATTATTAATAGGTAATTCATTAATGACTTGAATATTAGTTACTTCATCAGCTTTAGTAAAAAGAAATTGGTAGTAATTAAGAAAAGATTGCTTTATATTGGAATAAGCGTTAACTTCAAATCCATGTCTATCTTTAATCCTATTAATTAATACAGCAGTCTTCTTAATTTTCAAAGAGTTGTGGAATATTTTAGTGTTTCTATATCCTCCTATATCCCAATTAATTTTGTTTTTTTCACGTAGCATTTTAAGTTCAGTTTTGATAGCTATTTTCAGTTTTTTGGTAAGATCACTGACTTTATTAGATATAGCTATATTACTTGGATCATTTTGAAGTTGAGTATGAGTATCACTAAGCTTAGTGCTTAATTTGGTGGACAGAAGACTGCCAGTCCTATACTTATTTAAAGACCAACCTTTAATGGAAACTTTACAATCTTTAAGCTTCGATTGTAGAATATACATTGGATTTCCAAATTTTGGAGTGGCCCAAACATGTTCAATTAAAGGAAAAAATTCAGGGTCATCGATCCAACTATTAAAGAAATTAAATGAAGAATGACCTTTATTACTTCTATTTCCCCAGTCCATTATGATAGGACTATGATCAGAAAGAGAAGAAGTAGGGAAAATTGAAATTAAAAGAGGCTAAGCATTGAAGGCAGCCAAATTAAAGTAAGATCGATCCAATTTGCAGAAAGTTCTAATACCTGATCTGCTACAATTATTCCAAGTGTAAAACATACCAGATTTAGGAACTTCATGAAGATGAGCAAGATTAATAGCATTATTAAGGGGAGCAACATCCACCAGAGTTAATGGTAATCCTCCCATCTTATCCTCTGAATGTTGCATACAGTTAAAATCACCAAGGCACATCCAGGGAGAGGCAGTGTGCAAGGAAGGAAGAATGTCAAGAAACATCTGCCTATTAGCTTTTATATTATCTGCATAAATAAAAGTAGAGTTAAAATTTAAATTTGTAGGAAGGTGATCAATATTACAGTGGATGAATTGTCTGTGAGTTTCTGTAGCACTAATTGTATATAACTGGGGGTTCCACAAGATCAATAGTCTCCCAAAAGGAGCAACAATATGATTGTGAATAAAAGCCCATCCAGAAGCAATACGGTTAGCAAACATGTTAGTTTCTGCTTCAGAGTATTTGGTTTCACTGATGCATATCATTCCCAAATTGTTGCCTTTAATAAGCATTTTGATTTCATAAACTTTGGCATCATCATGCCCGCCACGAATATTCCAGTATCCAATATTGTCTAGCATCATAACTTTTTATGTTTATTGGCAGATTGCCTAGTGAGTCTTTGTGGCCCTTGAAACATAGCAGAGGTATTTTTTTTGTTTTTTTTCTTTGAATTTTTTGAAGTGAGCTTAGCCATAATTTGCTCTTGATTGAATTCAAAGCTTTCATTCATGTCATCTTCCGAGCAAAATTCAGCATCAGATGATGAACTCATATTGAATTCAAGTATGTTATCCTTAGAAGGAGTAAAGATAGGAATATCTTGAGGAGGCTTTAATTTTGCATAAGGACTAACAGAATTGTTAACAATAGAGTTCAAACCAGTAGTGGCTACTGCAGTAGAAATTCTATTCTGAGTAGAAGAGCTATTAAGAATTGGTGCCTCCTTTTCCTTGTGCTTGCAACTATTTGTATC
Organism: Allium cepa; assembly: GCA_030765085.1. NCBI lineage: Eukaryota > Viridiplantae > Streptophyta > Magnoliopsida > Asparagales > Amaryllidaceae > Allium > Allium cepa. The sequence goes on along the minus strand of CM060934.1, from coordinate 525,853,187 downwards.
TAACTGATGTTTACTTAATTCAGTTTCATTTTGAACCTGGGACTTTTGATAATAGTTGTTTAGTACAGAGATATCACTCTGTAAATTAACAATTTTATCAGATTCCACTCGCAAGTTACATGATGCTCCCCCTTCCTCTTCTATTAATTCTCCTTCTTCTAATTCTGAAAGAATAGCAAAAGCATTACATGTTTCAATTGGATTTTGTGTTACACTCTGTAACTGTAAATCTTTAGTTGCCTGTATTGTGTCTGAACTAATTAAATTACATAAGTTCATATCTGTATTCTTTTTTGCTATGTCTGATTCCACCTCTTTGTTGTTCACTTGAATAATCTTAGGCTTCCATCTTTGTTGCCTATTCCTCACATTGTCACCAATAATGTTTCTATGCATTGAAGCTTTATTTTTAATTGTAGGACCTGGTCCTTTAGTCTGTACATCTTTTTCACTGCTAATTTTGCCTTCACCAATACTTTTGTCCATATCACAATTTTCGGTAGAATGACCAAAGACTTTACAGGCAGTGCATATCAGAGGCCTCCAATTATACTCAATGTATACTTTTTGACTTGTTTCAACTCCATCTCCTATTAATAAAAAATCAGGTAACTCTTTGTCCGGAGTTATTTCAACTAACCACTTTGCATATTCCATTCTTTCCCTCTTTTCAGTAGCTTCATTGAAACAGGTAAGCTTCCCCAAATGACATGCAATACAATTAATTCCAATTAGAGTCCAAGCAATATGGGGAATGTTATAGAGTTGGATCCATATGGGAACAGATTTCACTTGTGATTGAACTGAACCAAATGCTGGTTTCCAAGTAGTTATAACAAACATTTGACCTCGAATAAATGTAGGGTCTGCACGAAGAACAGTTTGCTTGTCCTCAGGACAAGAAAACTTGATGAAATAATTAGCACCATCAGATTTGATATCATATAAACCTTTCAGATTCCATGTTTTTTTTAAATGAGTTACCACTGCCATATAATTCACTGGCACACCCAAAAAAAACCCCACTAGATAACCCTCCCAAAAATTCATACCTTCAGTCACCAAAACATCAGGGGGAGGTAGCGGCGAACCTCGATAATCAATATTGAATTCTAATGGAGTATATGATCCGACATTTCTAGGCTTTGAAGCAAACAGTGATGACCATGACATCATCGGGGGGTCAGATTGAGCAATTGTGTGAGATTCCTGATGAGAAGAACCTGGGTCAGGAGGAATAGGAGGAGGAGGGTTGAGAACAGGAGGAATAATGCCAGGTAACGGGATGGGATTAGACGGGAGGAGAGGAGAAGAAGAAGAAGGAACGGGAATGTCAGAAATAGCCGTTACAAAAGACGCCATTTAAAATGGAAATGGAATTGAAGGTTTGAAATGGCATAAAAGATATTTTATTTAGAAAACCATCCAACAATCGAAAGGATCACATTGCCTATCTTGAGGCTGAAGTTAAAAGTATGGACGAAACTATTTTTGTACTTAAGCAACAGATGAAGAAAAATCCCTCAATCGACTTTGATCACAAGATGACAGAGCTCATACAAAAAATAAGTGACTTGGAATTGAAATTGGAGGATAGTGAGACATAGTGTGATTCATTGGAATTTATCATGGGAGATAAGACTTCAAGCATTGATCTATCGATCTCTCATGCTACTCCTTTGGCTACTAAACCTATAAGGTTAGCACATCTCGCGGCCCAGAAATTCCCTACTATGCTCAACCTCCCTAGGGCTTAGACGAGAACGTTGTGGGGAATTGGTGTCGGAGAGTTAAATTCGAAATAGCCAAGTATTTTAACGAGCAACAGAAGGCGAAGTATTCTCGGACTATCAATGAGTATGGTGCTAAGACTCAAAATCTCGAACATGATTATTACTTCCTTTAGAAGCGCACCGCAGATTTAGAAAGGGATAACAAAACCCTCACGGCTGCGAATGGATCTTTTAACCGTGCTTTGAAGACTAACATTGAAGCGATCCAAGATGAAGACAGAGAAAGGAGAAAGTAAAAGAAACTCAAAGAAGTTCTCTCCACCGCGATTCGGGATGTTATAGATCCTTCGGTTGCTGAGACTCTCGATAAGGCTGCTAAAGACTTATAATTTGTTTGTATGTTTGATATGAATGAACTCATCTTGTACATATGCGAATAACTTTATAATTTTGTAAATTATCTCATGACTTACATAAATCATATTAATTTTGTAAATATTACCTGATTTGTTATCTTTTTCTATAATGACACTTCTAAAATGCTTTTTGATAGCTCATTCATTATTTCTGAATTTGCTGAATCTTTTATTTCTCTTTGCTATGCCGATTCCCTCGAAAAGTATGAAGCAAAAAATATTACCAATTGTTAGCTTGAAATTGACATACCATCTTGTACATCATTTGCTTAAATTAACAAATCGTCTTGTTAATACATGAAAAGTAGTTTGTAGTAAACATCTAAATACCATCTTTTAACCATGATGAGGGATAAAGAATTTAATTTTGAACATTTGGCTGGAATATCTTGAATTTGTTGATAGAAAATCTCGCCTTATCACAGGGGTATAAATATTAGATAATAATTTTTCAAGGGATGGTTAATAAGGGATTGAATCCAGAAATCTGCCTGAAATACTTGTAATAGAATCCCAGAGACCCATTCTCGAGCCTTGGTGAAATTTGAAAAATTAGAAATCCAAAACCCAGATTCGGATATGAATGGAAACTTATAACAATAATTCTCTTGAGAGTATTTTTGACCCAGATTGGGTATTTGTAATATATAATTAGAAATCCGTTGTTGAAATTTCATACCCAGATTAGGGCTCAAATAAGTAATTATCTTAATACCCAGATTCGGGTATATTAAGATTACTAGTGAGCGTTAGAGACCCAAAATTCGGATTCGGGTATTAATTTTGAAATGAATATCTCGAAAACCAGGTTCGAGTATTAATTGACGACATTTAGATATGAAAGACCCAAAACCTAGATTCGGGTATTAATAGATGAAATTCCAGTATGAGAGACCCGAGTCCCAGATTCGAATATTAATAGATGATGTTAGAAACGAAAGTCCCAAAACCCAGATTTGGGTATTTATAAATGAAGCTCTGTTCTACTCCTTTGATGTGTGAATTCTTTCGGTCTTGTACAGAAGTAATTTGTCTAGTTGCCTCTTGAGTTTGGACGACTTAGTCCATAATTTGAAATGCCTCTTCTCGAGCTCGGATGTCTTAGTTCATGATTTTGATAAGCCTCTTCTCGAGGTCAGACTATTCTATTGCTAAATGTGCCTCCTCTTAGGCTTCAACGACTTGGTCCATTATAGAATGAGCATCTTCTCAGGCCTAGAGATCTTAGTCCATTATTTGACAAGCCTCTTCTTAGGCTTGGATGTCTTAGTCCATTGTTCTCTGGTGCTCTTGGTTAGCTCGTTTTAGAGAACGGAACCAAGGACTTACCTAACCTCCCTCCAGGAGGTGCCTTGCCCTAGCCCTTTTGCGGTGCAGACATGGGCTTGTTCGATGCTTTGACCTGTCCATCTTATGGCCCCTCTAGGAGGTGCCTTACCTTGGCCATAGCATAGCATGGATAAGGGCATGTTCGGTACTTTAACCTAGCCATCCTATGGCACGGCGAAAGGCTTACTCCATCCTTCCTTCAGGAGGTGCTTTGCCCTAGCCAACTCGGCACAGACAGAGGCTTTTCTACCAACTTAGGTAGACTACCATCTTAGACAATATCCAAATATATGGAGCATTTCACTCCCAACCATAGATTTTCTTTTTATAAAATGTAGCTCTTTATTGATTTTGTCTCAAATTCTGTTTACAAACTCTTGAATTTTTCCTTGTCGGAAGAAGTTATGCTCATTCCCTCCAGGGCTCTGTAATGGTTGGTTTCATGACCATTCATCATATGGTAATGACAATAGGATCGTTCCAGATTCCTTTCATGCTTTGGCTTCTTCTTTTGTGATGAATAGTGGTTAAGTTCATCCTTAGTTAGTAAGTAGACATTATTTATGGGTGTGGTTAAGTTTCACTCCTTTCGGAGTCGAGATTTGAAGATTGATTCTTGAGGATGGCCTTTTGACTTTTTGTTCCTTGGCCTTATTATTTCACATTCTTCGATGGTTTTTCTTTTTACCACCCTTTGAATTTCCTGAGTTGGAAGTGGTTTTGCTGTAGTTGGTTGCCACTAATGTGAAAAGGCATTGTAATCATCCATTATCTCTTTCCCAAAGATTGTGCCTTTTGAATAGTGTTGAATTGTTCTTCTCATTTGCTTGAAGACATTGTCACTTCCATTTGTTTTCTTTCCTAGTGTAAAGATGGCATGGGGCGCACATGAAAGAGATTTAAAATCCATTTCTCATGATCATAAGATTCCGCTTTCTTTTTGTTTATAATCCTAAGAGCTTGTAATCTTAGCCCTTGCTCCTCATCTTGGTTGGAATCCTTGATGATTACTAGGAAGAATCTTTTCAAGTGGAGTTCAGATGACCATTATTCAGATCTTTTAATCCTTTTGGCCATGATCAAACCAAAGTAGATGAACTTGAGATAGGTTCAGTGGAATTAGAGAATAGTAGAGTTGAGGGTTTATCCAAGTTTGAGGTTCGAACCCTCCTTCTAGTGCCAAAATGTTAACAAGATTTCTTGTCAACATCCCAAATTGTGCTAAAGAATATGAATTATTCTTTAGGCAAATAGTGTGAGAATGAAATAATGTATCTTTCTTGAATTTCCTCTAATAGACATTAATAGACAAAAGATAATTAGGATGTCCTTTCGACTCAGTCGAAATGGTGGATTTCAATGCTTAATGACCTTTCGACCATGTCAGGTTAGTGTAGATTCTCTTTTAAAGTCTTTCCTTTTTGAAATAGATGAAATACCCTACATAAGGTCGCTCTTAATTGGATTCGACCTTGTCAAAAGCTTTGGTTATCGGTTGGCTAGATTCTACCCTTGAATTTGAGACAATGGTCTCAACTCCGTCGAAAGCGAGCGTGTTTTGATGTTAAAACTTGATCCAGATATCTAAGAAAGAGGGTTCGACTCCATTGAAAGCTATGAGCTTAACCTCCTTGGGTTTGAACTAGTAATCACAAACTACAGTGTTTTGGTGAAGAGTTTTAACCTTGACGAAAGCTTGATTCTCGAGATCCTTGTACCAGTTGAAAGTTTAAGTAAGCCATGACCTGGTTTCAGGCTTATCGAAAGCTAAAACCAAGAGGTAGGTTACTTGAAGTATAAACTTGAAATTGTTTAAATCTTGCTTGGTTTCGACTGTGTCGATAGTTGCCTTTCGATAAAGGCAAAACTTGAAACTCAAGAGTGAAACTGACAAGAACTTTAATAAAATGATAAGTGATCTAAAATACTTGAAATTTCCCTTATAAAGATATTACTTTATTGCTTTAAATCCTTAAATCAACCTTACAATTTGGACTACAACACTTTTGATTAAAGAAATACAAGATTGAAATGAGAGGGATAAGATCCCTAAAACTGAACCCTTGGGTCTTATTTATAAATGCGGGTCAGAACCTTTTGACCTTGATGCTTTTGACAGAGTCGAAAGGTGGCCGCAGAAAGACTCTAGAATGTTGCCGCCTTTGTCAAAAGGTATGATTATGCTCCTCCTCTTTGAGTTTCCTTGTAAGTGCTTCCGACTCTGTCGATAGCCCTTGTTCATTGGGTTCGATGATGCTGAGGTGCGGTTGTGCCCTTGCTTCTTAGTTGATGCGGAACCCTCCTAAACCACATTGGTTTCGACTGATTCGAAAGGCTTACCATAACTTTCAAAGGAGTTGCTTAGGATAATTCTTTCTTTTTAGCACTTCAAATAAAGGCGAAACAATTGGTTTCGAATGGTTCGGCGCATGTTCGAAGAGCCATTCTTCATTGTCTTTGGAAAATATAGCTTCGACTTAATCGAAAGGTCTTCATCTAGTCGAAAGGTTGTTCATGAAGACGGAAGGGCGCTTTTGACTCCTTCAGCTCCTTCGAAAACTACAAACCCACTGGACCTTGATTGTAGAAACACTTCGACACCTTCAAAAGGTTTCAGAACTTCCAAACCTTGTCTATAGTATCCCTTCGACTCTTTCAAAAGGTTTGACTATAACTCTTCTCTCTTGTTCTTTTCTTAAAGAGGTTTGAATATTTGGAGTAACAACATTCTTCCCCATTTAAAGAATTTTGTCACCAAAATTCCTCAAGGATTGAACCATGTAACATAGCGTACAATCATTCTAAACTATCAAATCGATTAGTGTGCAATCAATTTTTGCAGCCAACCATATACAAGTGTATGGTGTATTATAACATATATGATATGTATGCTAGATAATACTAAATTGATGCTTCTTATATGAATGTATTCTTCAAACTAATATCGAAATAGGGTGCAAATATCCTATATATACAGATAGTTCTACACGTATGCAAGTTTTCAAAAAGATTTTTTTTATTTTCATACAACAATTCTCATACTTGTTAGTCCTTGAGATGATGGTTTTGATGACAACAACCTTAGAATAGGATTATAAAATATAAATACTAACATTATAGTTTAGAATATATGTATATGTAGGATTTAACCATGCAGGTACCAAGAATGAAGACTGTATAGTATAGAGATTCAAGATATCAAGATTGAAGACTCATGGGTATCAAGATTTCAAGAGTTCAAGATTTTAATATAAGTAATTTAATTAGGAATTTTGTTAAAACTCCTAGAAAACCATTAGTATCTTAAAATCCAATTTATTTGTGGAATGGAATCCACTTCGAGCCTGTTAAAGAGATGGAACCGTAAGTAGGATGGAACCTACGAAAAATCTGGTGGAACATTGTTTTGTATCCGCTAACTTTTATTCAAAATGATTTTACAAAATTATCTTGTTTTCAAAATGATTTCAAAACCTTCCTTTTTAAAGAATAAAAAACATCATCCTGATTTTAAACTTTTAGCCTCAAAATAATCTTTAATTTCCAAATCAGATTATCCTTGGTTTTAAATTATCTTTAATAATAATATATTTAACTTTTAAGATTTATACTTAGATTTAAATATAAAATCATAGTAAAAGTTTATATATACCAAAATATTATTCTCTATATTTATTTATATATTTTTAACTATAGTTAAGCATATTTACAAAAGTTTAAAATAGTTTTAATATAAGATAAAAGTTATTTTCAAAAGAAAAAAAACATCAAAATTTCCTTTGGCATGTCGACGTACCTAAGATACCCATGTCGGCAGTTGGTTTCAAAATTTAAATTTCAAAAGAAGTGTCTATTCGTCATATCCTTTCATGAATAGACATGGTTGTTGTTCTTCTATAAATATGGGCTGTTTTCAACGAATTTCTAATCATATTTTTCTGGTTTTCACTACTCTTCTTCTTCCACATTTCTTTATACACATTCTTATTATTACTCTACCGAAATCAACATTGAATCTAACTAGATCATTTTTGGTTTGATTCTCTATCACTATCTCAATAAGATCTCAGTGCTATGTAGAGTTATAGACTTCTTTGTAATCAATTTAGCGAGAAAAGGTGTGATTGTGGCCTTGGAAATCAATCAAGCAAGTAAAGGTGTGATTGTAGCCTTGGAAATCGATCAAGTAAAGGTGTGATTGTAGCCTTGGAAATCAATTGGGTGAACTTGTTGCCCCTGAAATCAAGTATCTCTACCCAAAGGATTGTGAATCTAAAGGATGTACCTGGTAGCCTTGAAATCGAGGGTCTAATTGTACAGTTTCTTTTGAAAGGAAATCTGTACTTGTATGCGGGACTGGATGTAGGGTAACTCGGAACCAGTATAAAATCCGGCATGTTCTTTCTTTTATTGCTTTTACTTTATTTCTACATCTGTGTTTGTTTTTGTGATCATATCTGTGTCTGAATATTGCATACATTTGTGTTCAAATTAACAAAAGCTCAAAAAGATTTAGTAATTCTCTAAAACACTATTCACCCCCTCTAGTGTTAATCCTAGCCTTAAGATCCGTATTCCACATTTCTCACATTTGGTATCAGTGCAAGGTTTTCAAAGTTTTCATAATCTGAATTTTGAAATTTTTTAAAATGGCAATTTTTTTTAATAAAATTATTAACACTATTTTCATATGAATATGCCACAGAATCATCATGATATTGTTTTTTAAAATTATATTTAGTTATTTTGAAAAGTCACTTGATTCTTTAAAAGGTTATATTGTTTTGCAGGAGAAGAATTCTGTCTAATGAATTTTGGTTAAAAGATACTAGATAACCATTCATCAATCAAGAAGAACAAATGGATATATAATGGAAATCAACAATAAAATGGGTACCAGATCAATACAAAGTTTGTGATTCTCATCAACAATGTGATATGATACTACACTTCTGTCCATCTTCTTCGCAACATCACTGGTTTCGTGCGAATCCGTCAAGAAATGACCAAGTTATGGTCAAGTGAAGTTTTGGTGAACAAAGAAAGAAAGAAAGCAAAAGTGTCAGTGGTATTCTTCAAATTGCATCCAAAAATATGAGTATTTTGTTCCCAATCCGTTTCATGATTGTAATTCTTGTTTTGCCGGTCGTTTTGATGGGTGGATCATCAAATTTCGATCAAAATTGAGTGAGATATGACAGTTTGAAGTTGGCTATCCAAAACTAAAAACTGTGTACAGGATTTCCTGCATTTCTCTTACCGTTCGGCCTGTTTCACCACAATACCGTCCAAATTCGTCACCAATCTATTACTGGAATCGTAGCCCTTGCCTTCCTCTTTGATTTGCCGCTGGTTTCATCTAATTCCGTTAAGAAACGAATGAGATATGCCTTCTAGAAGTTTGATAGTATATAGCAAAACAGAGAGAAGAAGAAGAAGAGGAGGAATTTTCATGAAAAGTGGTGACTGTTGGGCCTATTTATAATGGTTGAAGAGTCCATTCATTCAAAATTCAAATTCAAAGTTTTGGCTCCAAGTTGGTCAATCTACTAAATCATCTATATCTTTCTCATATGATCTTCAAATTCAGCAAATGAACATATTACGCTGATCAGAAAAACGAGCCCGTCGCAATAGAACAGATCTCGTCATTAAATTATGAAAGATATAAATGTATGGTTGACGATAATGCAAGAACAAAAAATTTAGAAAGATGGAGTGCAAAAATTGGTACGCTTTAATATTATTTCAACTTATTGTTGCATGTAGGAATATATATTTATGCATTTAGTTAGGTATAGAAATTTACCTATTTTTTAAGTTTTGATATTTAGGTCCATATATCGACACACCATAGTATAAATATCGATATACCAGTCTAAATTTTTTTAAAAGTTTTTAAAAAAATGTGTTTTCTTTCAAATAAAATCTTACTACTAATTTATTACAACTATACTAAGTAGAAAAGCATTTTTACATGCATAATGCCAAGTGTCTTTACACATGTTTTCTCATTATTTTTTTATGTTAATTAAATTAAAAAGTTGAGTAAAAACTCAATTATTCACAAGTCAATATCTAGTCATTAAAATAGTGCAAAATCATGTTAAAATCAGGCCCAGAACAATAGATAGTATATCTGAAATTCTATCTTTTCTTCTGGAACGTTTCTTAAGTAATGCAAATTCGTTTTTATAGCATCTTTATGCTTTGAAACACTGTAGTATTTTAGAAACATTTCACAGCATTTGGTAAATGCTGCAGTTTCTGTTTAAAATGTTTTGAATCTATTTTACTGCAAAAGCTTTTTACAGCATTCTGTAAATGCTTTCTTTTCTATCTGAAACTTTAAACTATGTAAAAATAATATTTAAATTAAGTATTTTTCTTTATTCTTTTTAGACTTATTTTCTAAATTATATTAGAATATTTTAAAATTAATTTCATGCTTAAATGTTTTTTAATAATTAATTAAATTTTTTAATGAAAGAAGCCTTAATATGACACATGTTTATTTTTGTTTTTCAGTATTTGTTATATCATATAATATTTTTTAAACTAAAAGGTGTTTAAACATGTTTCCAAATATTTTATCAGTAATAATTAATATATAGGTTTTAATTAATAAGTTAAGTATTTTATAAACATGAAAGTCTGGATTTAAAAAAAACAATCAAGTTTAAAAAAATATTTTTAAAAAGAATTCAGTAAGGAGGGTATTAATTTTTATAAAAACCATATTTGATCATATATAGTTTAAGTCCATATTTCTTAGCATTTGATTTTGATATTAAGTTTGATTACTACCTTTCATGAATATGTTATAGTTTTAGTACCATTTATTACTTTTAAAATCTTGTCTTCACTACTGTTTTAGTCCCATTCATTAGTTTTCTTAACCTAAGTTTAGTAATTGGTGTGTATTACCTTTGTTTAGTTGAAGTGAGTTATAATAAATTGTTTGATATATGTACACATACATACATATACACATACATACACACATACACATATATGCTTGTCAATTAGATATTACTCATTACTCATGTTTATCTTATAATTTGATATCTCTTACCGTAGTATGTATATCATCATTCTGCGTATTATTATTATTTTTACTTCATTATCATTTTATTTCATATTACATATCATCCTATTTCATATTACATTTTATTGCATATTACATCAAAAATTACAATGCATGGAATATTATAATCATTTGCATCACAAGTTGCACTTCATTTTGCATATTGTCTCATGTTACATTGCATGTGTCATACATTTTATATTGCATTACAAATTATATATTGCACCATAACGAGTGTATTTTATTTAGGGGGAGTTTGCAGTATTGTCTTATAATATAAGATTATTAGTTTTGACTTGTTTGGTATGTTTTGATTGATTTGTTTGATTGAATTGACTTGTTTTACTTGATTGACTTGATTAACTTGTTTGATTCGGTTGACTTGTATGACTTGACTGATTTGTTTGACTTATCTTATATGAATGCTTTTGATGGTGTGTTGAAATATACTTATGCATATTTATGTATTGAATAATTATAATATAATTATGTTAATTCTTTCACATTTCATTTACTATACTTTGTTCTAGTATTAGTTTAAGCGGGAGTTTTATAGTTTTAGGATGGTTTTTATTGATGACAAAGAGGGAGAAATATAAAATAGGATAGTTAGGCATAGTTTTAGGGGGAGTTATTAGTTTTAGGGGGAGTTAATAGGATAGAAGTAATATTTTATAAACAAAGGTTGTCATCATCAAAAAAGAGGAGATTTTTAGTCCTTGAGATGATGGTTTTGATGACAACGACCTTAGAATAAGATTATAAAATATAAATACTAACATTATAGTCTAGACATATATGTATATGCAGGATTTAACCATGCAGGTACCAAGAATGAAGACTGTACATTATAGAGATTCAAGATATCAAGATTGAAGACTCATGAGTATCAAGGTTTCAAGAGTTCAAGATTTTAATATAAGTAATTTAATTAGGAATTTTGTTAAAACTCCTAGAAAAGCACTGGCATCTTAAAATTCAATTTATTCGTGGAATGGTTTCACTTCAAGCCTGTTAAAGGGATGAAACCCTAAGTAGGATGGAACCTACGAAAAATCTAGTGGAACATTGTTTTGTATCTGCTACTTTTATTCAAAACGATTTTACAAAATTATCTTATTTTCAAAATGATTTCAAAACCTTCCTTTTAAAAGAATCAAAAACATTTATCCTGATTTTAAATACTTTTAGCCTCAGAATAATCTTTAATTTCAAAATCAAATTATCCTTGGTTTTAAATTATCTTTAATAATAATATATTTAACTTTAATATTTATACTTATATTTAAATATAAAATTATAGTAAAATTTTATATATACCAAAATATTATTCTCTATATTTATTTATGTATTTTTAACTATAGTTAAGTATATTTATAAAAGTTTAAAATAGTTTTAATATAAGATAAAAGTTATTTTCAAAAGAAAAAAAAAACACCAAAATTTCCTTTGGCATGTCGACAGACCAAAGATACCTATGTCAACATAGTGGAAGTTGGTTTCAAAATTTAAATTTCAAAAGAAGTGTCTATTCGTCATATCCTTTCGCGAATGGACATGACTATTGTTCTTCTATAAATAGGGGCTGTTTTCAACGAATTTCTAATCATATTTTTTTGATTTTCACTCCTCTTCTTCTTCCACATTTCTTTATACACATTCTTACCATTACTCTGCCGAAATAAACATTGAATCTAACTAGATCATTTCTGGTTTGATTCTCTATCACTATCTCAAAAAGATCTCAGTGCTATTCAGAGTTATAGACTTTCTTGTAATCAATTTGGCAGAAAATCTGTGATTATAGCCTTGGAAATCAATCAAGCGAGTAAAGGTGTGATTGTAGCCTTGGAAATCAATCAAGCAAAGGTGTGATTGCGGCCTTGGAAATCAATTGGGTGAACTTGTTGCCCGTGAAATCAAGTATCTCTACCCAGAGGATTGTGAATCTGGAGGGTGTACCTCGTAGCCTTGAAATCGAGGGTGTAATTATACAATTGCTTTTGAAAGGAAATCCGTACTTGTGTGCTGGACCAGATGTAGGGTAACTTCGAACCAGTATAAAATCCGGTGTGTTCTTTCCTTTATTTCTTTTACTTTATTTCTGCATCTGTGTGTATTTATGTGATCATATCTGTGTTTGAATATTGCATACATTTGCGTTCAAATTAACAAAAACTCAAAAAGATTAGTAATCCCTTAAAACACTATTCACCCCCTCTAGTGTTAATCCAACCCTTAAGATACGTATTCCGCATTTATTACAATACTTCTATGAATAGGAGTATAGTTCATCCAATTTTGCATTCAATCTTTATCATCCAATATTTAACATACTACTCTTAACATCCAAAATTTTGAAAATTCAGTTTTCTTAAATCTATACTCTTATCTTCTAAAAGGAATTTAGATCAAGAATTTTAAATTTCCACTCTTCTTTTGTGCACCAATTCCGTTGTACCTTGGAATTTCTCTTTTGCCCCAAATGTTTTCCAACTTTCCCAAGTAAAATTTGTATAAGGAAGTTTATTTTCAAATTTTAAAATTGAATTTTTTTAATCAACTTTTTTTTCCACTAATGTATGAAAAATATATTCTAAAGCTTAAATAGCTTTCTTCCCTTGTTCTTATTTGCGTTTTGTATACTGTCACACTTACTGCATAGTAAAATTCATATTTGCTAACTTATCGGCCCATGTTATGCTAAGTATATGAAATTTTAAAATTAGAAATTTTCTCATTTTCTATTATAAATCCTTTCCCTTTTCAATTAAATTTGTAAAATAGTTTAATTTTTTTTTTAATTTTTTTAACATAATCTTTCAAAAGCATTTGCTTTTGCACCTTTAAAACAAAACAAGCCATATTCAATGTAATTGGAATTCAGTCGATGAGTTAATGCGTATGATTGACCCTACCATATTGAATTTTGAAAATCTTTTCTTTTATTCTAGAATAAGAAACAACACATAAGTGCATTTATAAATTTTAGCTGCTAAGGCATAAAGATAGCGACCCATGGGTTTTGCAACAAGCTTTCTCTGTACTTTGCTTGCTAAAATTTATTTTTCCAATATCCTAAATATTTTTAGATTAAGTATGATTTGTTTTTTGTTGCTAATTTAATTAATTTTATAAACTTCCATCCCTACTTTACATTTATCATTAGTAAGCATTCTTACAAGATTTCCCAATCTATAATGTTTTCAATGTGTGTGCGCGCACGTGCGCGTGTGCATAACTGTCAAAGCTTATCCAAAAAATCAAAATGTGTGTGTGCGCACGTGCGCGTGTGCATATCTGTCAAAGCTTATCCAAAAAATCAACATTGTAAAATAAAATAGGAATATATCTCATACTATATCATACACTGTATTTATACAAAATAAACAACTAACACTTAAAGCCCAAATAACCTAAAAACAAATAACTGCTGGAAGCTGCCCTCTAACATCAACTGGTATTACTAATGTTGTAGCCCTATCACTTCTTACTCAAATAAAATGGACACTTTAGTATGTCATTCTACTATAACCCACATATTTTAACTCGCCTTTTTGGCTTATAATAAATAAGTCCAACCATTACTGCAATTATTATAACCAATTATAGGATAATATGTGCATTTCCCCACTGCAGTAAGTAAGAAATATAAATTATTCACATTAGAATAATTCGTTGAAAAATTGGCTTGGCGGAGTAACTTTCCTACCACCTATCGCACTTTTAAACGGAGCTAAGTAATATATAATATGTCAAAATGACCGCAGGAGTATTATCTACATACTATTATCTACATACACAAAGTTACAAGACCGTGGAGGCCGCTCCTACGTAAACATAATTAAAAAGGGAAGACCGACAGGCCGACAAGCTATGGGGAATCCCTGCTTGCCCCTCGCTCTTTATCCAAGACTTATAAGGCTATGAACTCATCTTGAGGGGGGGGGGAGGATTTAGCGATAGCTCTACAAGAGCAATCATGCCTTGTAATTCAACCGTAATCAATCGTCCTGACATGACAGGAATAAAAGTCAAAGCTTAAGCTGCGAAGGATCCAACTTCCAATGGAGTGGAAGTTCTTTCACCAGACTAAAGATAGGATTATTGAAAAGTCATTCTAAACAATAAAACTTGGTATTCAACATGTCAATTATGTTTTACTTTGAGTAATATCTCTGTACGACCAACGGCCGACATCCAAGTGAGTCCAGTATCCCAAACTCCACGAATGGACCATCCTGTGTAGATAGATCACTCATGTTAGAAAAATGAGTCACCTCATATTATAAGATTATCTTTCTTGGGACTTATCCGTTATCGATGAGAATCGATAACGGAGCTGCTGTCCGAAGTGACGTAGGAAGCTTTTCTTTTCAGGATCATTGGAAGTACAAAAACTGGGAAAGCGATACAATGGAGTCATGCACTATATCCAACTTTGGAATAAATCATCGCACTATAATTCAAACGGCGATGTGAACTTAGCCAAGTCCCTGAATAGAGATAGTTGAAAACAGAGAGCAAGACCTGACTTCGAAACTGCATACACTTATCCGAGGCATAACTTAGCCTCACACTGGTCGAGTACAAACCAAAATTTGACTATCTCCCTTTGAAATTGCCACCATCCCGAAATCATTGCAAGGATTCTATATCAAACTAAAGCATAACGTAATCTCTGGAGTGTCGATAGCATTGCCAGTGTAGATAATCTGAATTCTAAGTAAAAGCAGAACAAATGGTTAATGGACAATCAATCAAGTAAAAGCTACGTCTTGAGACGATAAAATTAAACCAAAGTTGAAAGTGGTTGGCTAGAAAATGTAAGAAAATGACAAGAAGTGATAAAAATATGAGAGTTAAATGACAATTTAGAGATAATTCCATTTTCTAGATCATATAGTTCAAAAATTATGAAATTATGATATCTCTTTTGGTCATAAGTGAGTTTAAATGATGTGTTTATCATAAGTATGACTCATTTGTGCTATTAATTAGCTCAACATAAGCCATCAAACTATAATACAACCTTTAAACCACTTTTGATTCTCATGAAAAATAACAAGAAGTTGAAAATAAAATCTATTTTAAGCATGCCTATTAACTATTGATTAGAAATATAGACCATCAAATTTTGATTTAATTCCACTTCATTGCCATAATCATATGTAGATGAAGAGACAATTTGTGATTCATATGACTAAGCATAGCCTATTTATTTTGAACAACATAGGCTATCAAACTCAATACCCAACACAAAATTGCATAAACATCAATTTTCCATGAAGCACAAAAAGATAGCAAAGATTATCAAATTATGTTGAAGCTACATGATTAGAGAGCTTCATTACCCCTAAATAGAAGGGGTTTAGCCTCTCATATTTGTTATCAAATCAAAAAATGTAGCTTGCAACATTAAATGAAAACAAGAGGAAAAAGAGAGCAAAATTAAAAGAAAAGCTAAGTAAAGAAATAGACGCTAATCTACTTGCATGAATAAATGAAACTACATTACTAGCATCAAAGGAAATAAACAAGAAAAGAGAAGAACATGTATTGAAATTGCACAAAAAAATTACATAAAAAAGAAATGGCTAAGTAGCCATGAAAAGAAAGAGAGCTCTCATTTTATTTCTAAGGTAAAAAAACTAAATAGAAGAGAGCCTAAGAGAGAGTAAAGAAGAGGGGAGATTACATAAAACATATGGCGTATTTATACATGTATGAAACCCTAATTCATATTTTTAGAGAATGCCTAAATTGCCCTTGAGGTAGTGCGGCCACCAAGTAATCATTAACATGTGTTAGTTCCCCACTTAAATGTGCATGAAGCTTTAATGGCCTTTTAGCATGTGCATTATCTTCTATTCAAAAATCAAGGTAAGTGGGTAGGTGGAATCCTCCATGTTGATGGGTTTGATTATTTTCATCTTCATTTGCTTTGAATTTCCTTTTGTGCATGCTTATCTTCATGACACCACTTGTAATTTCCATCCAATTCTCCTGCAAAATAATATAGAAATTTCCAATTAAATTTTCTCAAATTAATATTTGCACAAAAATGACCATTTTGCCCCTATATGAAGATGAATATGTGACGTTTTGAAAATAATTTGAATTTTGGTTTAAACGTGTGAAAATACTCAATATGATCGTTTATTTAATTTAATTAGATTAAATATGGTGGTAAAAATATGCACATTTACGTGCACATCAAATACCCCCACACTTATCTTTTTATTCATCCTCAAATGAAGAAAAACTAAGATAAATCCATTTTCATAGGGAGCATGATTGCATTGAGTGTATGCAATAAGCCATTAAACCTCTGGGTGTCCCCAGTAGGACGAGTGATGTCTCGTAAGGGTTTTCAGTGGATACTACCTACAAAATCCAAATGCAGGATGATAATATTTACAAAATGCAAGATTTATTTACAAATATGTGAATGCAAGTTTTTGAAAATATTTACAAATGAAGGAGTTACCTTTAAATTGATATAAATAGGTTAAATATACGTTCTGGTTATTATCAAGAAATTTAGTCATTTACTCATCAAAATTTCCAATAAAAATGAAGTTATCATAATAAGTAGACTATAGTTTAACTTGTTTGATAACAAAAAGTAACTATGAATAGATCCTTAGTTGATTATCAAAGTTTATCAAATTGGTACTTTCATTTCTTTTTAATAACAAGCCAAATCAAATAAGTTAAAATAGTGCTTGTATTTCATTTACTTACTCTCTCTAATTTTTTATTTGAAAATTTATTGATATTAACAATATTTACATATTCCTAACTCCGATAAACCGAGGCCAAATATATTATCCATGCACTGCCTTTCGGACTTATGTGAGGGGAATACAGAGCGTAGCGAGTGAGCACACGAGTGTGGACACCTATCGATTATAGGCGTTATTAATCGAATAATTTTTATATATACACACCTAATTCATATAAACTGAGCCCAGATATACAGATCGTGCACTGCCTTTCGGGCTTACGTGAGAAGGGTACAGAGCATGACGAGTGAACACATGACTGTAGGTGTTTATTAAAAATTATACATATAAACAAGAAATGTTTTTTTTTCTTTTTTCTTTTGTTTTTTAGAAGAGAGAGTTTTGCACTATCATCTTAGCACCATTTGCTTAGAAGACAAAAAATGTTATATTTTACTTTAAATCAACCACTTTTTAAAATAAAGATTTTCAATTAAGATGTATTTCATAATTAACACGTATGAATCTTTCTATATACTAATTAAACCATTGTTATTTATAATCAGACTTCATTTTTATTTTTTTTAAGGCAAATAAATTTTCAAAAATTTCAGTTTAATAAACCGAAACTATATATTTATCTTATAGCGTTTCTTTTAAAAATAAGTCAAAATGCTTAAGAAAATTGTTTTTTTAGATTTTTTCGGGTATTGAAAAGAAAATGTAAAATAAACTACTAAAATAAAAAGATGATAAGACTTTCCCCCACACTTAATTTTGACCGTGTCCCCATAGTCAACCCAAGTGGAAGGAGAAAAATAAAAATAAAATAAAAAGATGACTTATAAAAACGAAAAGATTATTATTTACAAGAGTTCAGAAAGTACACGTCAAAAAGTAAATACAATGGTCTTCCAAAGACCGACTCATTTGTCTCGTCATGTATGTGAGACATAACTTATGCTCGAAAAACCAAATCATAAAAGATTTTGAAGTTGAACATTGATTTGGAAAACGAATGTCGTTTTATTAAAAATCGTTTGTGTCGTTTTATTTTCGATAATTTTTAGGGTTGATAAAACGATTGATTGAAGTTCAAGTTTATTTTCACCAAATTGAAATTGAAATTTATCATTGAAAACTTCTTCAGAATTATCGATTTCAAAATCGAAATGGTGATTTGAATCTTCCCCTTCAGAATTCGACAACTCATTTTCGAAAATTCCAAAAAATTCATGTTCATTAAATTCGTCTTCCTTTATTGGATTATCAACAACTTTACAGCATGTTTCAAGTTCAAAATCCAAAGTTGTTGTGTTCAAATTTTCCAAATCGAAAAAAGGAAGATCGGATCTTAAATCGAGTTTCTCACCCTTAAAAGAATTGAAATCCAACTCAATTATCGTGTTTTCAACAACTTCATTAAGAACACCATTTTCAATTTCAAAATTCGTTGTTTGAAAATTGTCGCTTTGGGTAAAATATGAATTATCATCTGACTCCTCACATGTTGGGATTTGGTTTTGTTTTTCACGTTGTTTCATATATGTTTCGAACAACAATTCCATGTGATCAGTTTAGATTTCGTCCATTTGTTCAACATAATCCAATTTATAGTTATTAACTTGAGAATTTTCAATTTGGATATGTTGAGAACAAATTTTTTCACTTGTATCGTAGTCGAGATTATTACTATTGCCAAAATTATTTGAAAAGTGGATCACATTTTCATTTTGATTTTGAAATTCATTTTGGAGTTCAAAATTGAATTGGCATGGCCTAGACTTGAAGTCATTTGAATTTTGAAGTGAATTCAAATTTTGACTATTTTGAAATTTTGACTTGAGTTATCACACAAATAAGATTACATAAATCATTTATCCTTTGATTTTGTTGTGTACAGAGTTCGAGTAAAGAAGAAATGCTATTTTCAAGATTTATGGGTTGGTTATCGTTTTGAAAATTTTGTGATTCAAAATTTGATTCACTGAAACAATAGTCGTTGTTGAAATATCCATAAGAATTTTTGCGTGAAAATATATGGATTATATTGATTTTCACAACTATCGTAGAATTCATGTGAATTTGGAGATTCAGACATTTTCAAAAATGTTCTTTTTAAAAAAATATATATTTACAAATAAAATTTATTTTTCAAAAAGGGAATTCATTTTTTTTATTTTTCAAAATTTTCTTTGTTTTTGAAAACGTTTTATAATTTTTTGTTTTTGGATTTTGGTTTTTTTTCTACATTTTTTTTGAATTTTTAAATTTTCAAAGAAAAAATTTAAAATTTTCAATGGAAAAGGAATAATTACAATTTTTTTTTAAGTTTTGGATGAATTTTTTTTATTTTTAAATATGCATGAGCTAATGTAACTAAATGAATGCACGGGCTTAATTACGAATTACTTATCCTAACCCAAAATTGTATAATCACACATTGTTTTGAATAAACAAGATAATTCTCGGTCAGGTAATGGACAGGATTTATCGGTGCACCATGAATCATCGTAGCAATGTAGCCGAAGGTTTAAGTACCTTTAGAGGAACAACCACTATAATATTTTTGAATCACCATAATATTTATAAATGTTTATTACTCTATCGTAGCCTATATACCAAGAAATTAAATTGTTCAAAGAAGACAACTTGTCAATATACAATTAAGTGCGTTATTATTAATCAAATTCTGAGATGAAATGCAAAGCAGAAATTAAACGTGTATCAACAGTGCAATTACGAATGGATTTTTGTTTTTATTTTGAATTTTTGAATTTTTTTAATATATAAATGCAAATTCAAGCAATCAACAATGCAATTCAAATAAAAATAGAGATGAAAGCAGCAATTTTTTTATAAGCAAGCCAGCAATTTATTTTTGACAGTAGAGCGAAGCATCAACTCTTCCAATCTGCTTTGGCAACATGAAAATAAAGATAAGATATATATACAAGATATATAAACAGTTTTTTTAATATATCAAAGAAGAAACTAAAGCACAACAAAACTAAGTAAGTGAAAACAAAACAAATTGAAAACAAGACAAATTAAGACTTTTTTTTTTCATTTTTTAATAAAAAGAGCAACAATTGGTGAAAACAATCTAAACAAAAGATTCTCTCTTTATTTAGGGGATTTTAGGCGCAAGCAAAAAGTTAGAGAAAAATTTCGTTTCAGGGACAAGAAGTTTGTTTTTAGGCTGAAGGACACTTCTTAGTGTAAATCATAGAATGATAGTTGTAACTATCATTTTCAGTTTACATTAAAAAGTGTCATTCAGACTAAAAAGCAAACTTGTTGTCCCCGAGACTAAATTTTTTTGCAACTTCTTCCTTGTGCCTATTTACCTGATTTATTTATTCGAGGATGGAACTTAAAAGGATTAAAAGCAAAACCAATTAAAACCATACAAAACAAATTCACAAATTAAAAAAAAAAAAACAAAGCCAACTCCACCAAACCAAACAAAACTGGCCCAGTGATTCATCAAATTTATCTTTCCCTTCGTTTCACAAGTCTTCCCTAAATCATTCTTACTTTTCATTTTATTAAACCGAAATTACTCAAAATAAAAAAAAATAAAAACTCGATTTAGATTGTGGAGGTAGCGGTTTAGGTTCGCGCCACGACGATTTTTTAGGGTTTCGGTTCGAGCCAATTGGGTGGCGGTTTGCAGTTAGTGGTGGTGCTTGATTTGTTTTTGATGGTAGATGATTGTAGTAGTCAGGTGGAGGAATTCGATTGCAGCGCGGTGAGGCGGTTTCGGTTTGGGGTTGTCGCTTTTGGTGATTGCGAAGGTGGTGAGGGTTGCGACTGCTATTTATTTGGAGAGGAGGTCGAAGTTTGAAGTATCTGGTGATATGCTTTGGTAGGAGGGGTTGTTGCTTTGAGAAAGTGGGGAGGTGCAGTTGGGTATAGTTTGTACAGGTGCTCGGTTGGAAGTGAAGTTAATGAAGAGGGATCACTGCTGGGTGATGGAGCAGCAGCAGATGTTGGTGACAACAGTGTTTGGAGATGTGACTGTGAAGAGGAGTTTTGCTGTGGCACTGTGAGTGTGGATGTTATGGTGAGGGTGGTGACTGGTGTATGGATGGTTATAAGGACTCTGATAATGTAGTGGTAGAAATGCAGGCTGTGTAGATTTGAGAAATAATGTTTTGTAGCCATGGAAGTTGTGCTGTTTTGTTAGAACAAAGAAGAAGACATTGAAAAAATTGTTTTATATATTTCAGCTGTACTTCTTACAGAAAACAATCATCCTTGTAAACTGGGTGCATACATGTTGGGCCAACAGGCCTTATTATCTTTGAAACTCATTTACAAACATTTATGTCAACACCCTCCTTCAAGTTGGAGGGTGGTTATTAATCATGTCCAACTTGGATAACATTGATCTCAGATGAATGCCAGCTAGGGGCTTGGTTAAAAAATCTGCTAATTGCTCTGATGAAGAAGTGAGAGAGATATCAAACCTTCCAAAAGCTTTTCTCTAGCGAAGTGGCAATCGAGTTCTATGTGTTTTGTTCTTTCATGAAATACAGGATTGCGGGCAATGTAAATTGCTGCTTGGTTGTCACATTTCACTGGTATAGGTGTAATGCCCTCCACCCCTATCTCATTCAACAACATACTCAGCCAAGACAGCTCAGCACAAACACGTCTCAAGGACCTATATTCACCTTCTGCTGATGACAGAGAAACACTTTGTTGTTTTTTAGACTTTCAAGAAATCAAATTCTGCACCATAAAAATGACAAATCCACTCACATATCGACGAATGTATGGGCAAGAAGCCCAATCTACATCACAAAATGCCTTCAACTGAAAGTCATCTGAATCAGTGAGAAGTACCCTTAAGATATCTCAACACATGGAAAGCAGCATTCATATGGGGATGTCTTGGTGCTTGCATAAATTGGCTAAGGAATTGTATAACATAAGCTAAATCTGGTCGCGTATGTGTCAAGAAATTAAGCTTACCAATTAACTTTCTGTATTGAAGTGGATCATCTAGCAAAATTCCTTGACCTGGTTGTAACTTCAAATTCATTTCTAGAGGACTGACAGCAGTAGTCAATTTTTCACAAGAAAATTCTTTAAAAATATCATGAATGAACCTTCTTTGACTCATCACCAAGCCATGTGAAACCGGAATAAATTCCAACCCTAGAAAAAAATTTAGAGAGCCTAAATCCTTAATTTTAAATTCTGCATTTAGAAAAACTTTGAGTGCATCTATCTCTACCAAATCATCCCCTGTCATCAAAATATCATCAACATAGACCGCGACAAACACTACAGAAGAAGACGATCTTTTATAAAAAAAAGAATAATCATTCATAGATTGTTTATAGCCTCTTGATTTCGGAGAAGTGCTCAGTTTAGAATACCACTGTTATGATGCTTGTTTCAAGCCATATAGGGATTTCTTTAGCAAACAAACCTTGGACTGATCATTCACTTCAAGCCCTGGTGGCACCTTCATGTAGACATTTTCATCTAAATCTCCATGTAAAAAAGCGTTATTTACATCTAATTGGAATATATTCCACTTCCTTTTTAGTGCCACAGAAACTAGAGACCTCATCGTGGTCATCTTGATGACAGATGAGAATGTCTCATTATAGTCTATTCCTTCTTTTTGTGTAAAACCCCTCACCACCAGTCTTGCCTTGTACCTATCTATCACTCCATTTGCTTTTTGCTTTATTTTATAAACCCACTTGCAACTTATAGATTTCTTTCCCTTTGGTAAATCAACAATATCCCAAGTATGCTTCAGTTCTAAAGCTGCAAATTCCTCCTTCATGGCTTGCTGCCAAACCAAATGTTTGCAAGCTTTTGCATAAGAAAAAGGTTCAAGTTCTGGCTCATAGTCAACATCAGTGCTGCTCATTGGAAAAATGATTGTAGAAGTGAGAGTATGAGCACAAAAATGGTGAGTGTCGGTGATAGCTTCACATACATAATCAGCTAAGCGGGAAGGAGATGCATGACTTCTGCTGGATCTTCTCAAGCTTGGATGCGAAGAGGCATCTGATTGAGATGGAGAGGATGGAAAAGATTCTTTTGGAGGTGTTTCTGTATCTTCAAAAGTTGTAGGATGGTAGGAAAACATATAAGTGCTAGGTTGTGTTTCGATGGGTATTTTTGCAAATGGAAAAACAGTTTCATGAAAAAATACATCCCTAGAGAATTGGATTTGGTTTGTCTCAAGGTTATACACCTTGTATGCTTTCTTAGCAAAGGGATAACCTAGAAAAATACTCGGGGAAGCCCTAGCCATGAACTTATCTCTTCCTTGCCTCAAATTCGATGTAAAGCATAAGCAGCCAAAAGTTCTCATGTGATCATAATTTGGCCGTTTTTGAAGAACAATCTCATATGGTGTCTTTTGTTGAAGAAGTTTTGAAGGCAATCTATTAATGATGTATACTGCAGTCAAAACGCTTTCTCCCCAAAACTTGAGAGGAAGTTTAGACTGAAACATAAGTGCCATTGCTACCTCTAGTATATGTCTATGTTTTCTTTCTACTACCCCGTTTTGCCGAGGTGTTTCTGCACAAGAAGAATTCTGATCTTGCCCTGCTGGATCCTAGCTCTAGTGCATTGTCAGTTCTTACTACTCTTATATTTTTTTTTACTAAACTGAGTTTCGACCATAGAAATAAAATTCTTAATCAACTCAAAAGCTGAGCTTTTAACAGACAATAAATGCAGCCACGTTGCTCTACTGTAATCATCAACTATAGTTAAAAAATACCTATAACCATCCAAGGTAGGTACTCGATATGGCCCCACACATCAATATGAATCATATGAAATGGATGCACTGTATTTATAGAGCTATTTGGAATAGAAAGTTTACGTTGTCTAGCTTGAGCACACACATCACAGAACTGCAATTCAGCTTTATTACATTTATTTGCAGTAACAACATTTAAAGTGCTCAACTTGTATGAAGGCGAATGACCAAGTCTCATGTGCCAAACTTTAGTTCCAACATGACAAGCAAACAAATTATAATTTTTCAGTATACCTTCTGCCTTTGTCTTTGACTATTCTGTATGCAGTAGAAGAAGATTCCTATCAGCTTTACCAATCACCATCCGTTCCTTCAAAGTTGGGCCCTGCAAAACACATTTTCCTTCCGTGAACAAGACATTGCAGCTCATATCTCTTAATAATTGTCCTACTGATAAGAGATTGCACTTGAACATTGGAACATATAACACGTCCTTCAAGATCAAGTTTGCAAGGAGGTTTACAGTTCCAATAATATGTACTTCTGCAACTCCTCCATTTGGCGTAGAAATCACAAAAGGCCTCTCTAATCTTCTTTTGTTAGTAAACAATGTGATATCGCAACTCATATGACAGCTTGCACCACTATCAATTATCCAAGAAGTTTTATTAAAAAAACTTTCATAGGAGCTAGTACTTGCAAAACCTGCGAAAACATCTTGTACTATCCCTTTTCCTTTAGCAGTGCTAGCATTCAACAGCTCCAGTAACTGAGCAACCTGATCTGGTGTGAACTCCGATCGAGCTGTTCCTAATGCCGAACCAGATTCTGAACCTGCATTGTCTATGTGTGAAGCCGAACTAACAAATTTTCCTTCATCTTGCCTTTTCTTATTCTTAAGCTGCTTGTTTTGTAGAAATCCAATAATGAAATAGCACCTGTCTATGGTGTGATTTGTCTTTTTGCAATTAGTGCAGTAAAGAGGCTTTCGGTCACCATTGCTTCGAGGATTCCTAGTTGATCCTCCATTTGAACCAGCTGTCGCCATCATAGCTGCAGAATCCGACATGTTTCTTGTGTTTGCCTTAACTTCTCTTTGTGTTTCGTCTTGTGATAGCAATGAGTATGCAAGGCTCATCTCTGGAAGTGGATTCATCATGAGAATTGTGCTACGCACGCCTGCGTACATGTCATTGAGTCCCATTAGAAAGTGAATAAGACGTTGATCTTCCTCGTACTTTATAATTTTATCAACTGAACCACATGTACATGCTGGAGCTCTACGCAGGCTATTAAGTTCATCCCAGAGAGACTTTGACTTTGTGAAAAAAATCAGATATGGTGTTAGTCCCTTGATCTAGCGAGTTGAGCTCCTTTTGCACAGCATAAATCTGTGCGTTGTTTGATTGACCAAACCGAGTCTGTAGCTCCTTCCATATTCCTGCTGCAGTCTCAATGTATAACACAGATCTGCGAATTTCACTTCTCAAACTGCTAATCAACCAAGAAATAACCATATCATTACATCGTTCCCATAAATGAAACTTATCTGAAGTCTTGTCTGGTCGTGCTAGGTTCCACCTATGAATCCAGCCTTGTTCTTTGCCGAGAGAGCAATCCTCATCGATCTGCGCCATTCTCCATAGTTCTTTCCATCAAACGGCGGAGTAACTAGAACAAGGCCTGGATGATCACTTGGATGTAGATAATGAGGATCGCTAGAATCAACAACTTGAATCGCCATGTGAATCTAGATCTACGAGAGGGGGAAAACTGGATAAATGAAACGAAAATCAACAATCATCCTAAAAGGCCTACTTTGATACCACGTAGATTTGAGAAATAATGTTTTGAGTCTACAGCCATAGAAGTTGTGCTGTTTTGTTAGAACAAAGAAAAAGACATTGAAAAAATTATTTTATATATTTCAGTTGTACGTCTTACAGAAAACAATCACCCTTATAAACTAGGTGCATACATGTTGGACCAACATGCCTTATTATCTTTGAAACTCATTTACAAATATCTATGTCAACAGGCAGTTTGTGGAAATGAGCAACAGGAAGTAGGGGGTTCTCTGGTTGAAGTGTTAAGGTGGTAGTGAGTGGACTGACTGGAGTAGTATTATGGTTTGTTGTGTTGTGAAGTGGAAGTGGATGATGTTTGTTGTGAAGTATATGCAGAGAGCAGAAATGGTTCGGGGAAGTGCTTTGTTGTGGGTTGACGGGAATATTTTTTTTGCAGTTTGAGGATGAATGGCGCAGTGATGAGTTAGAGGGGATGCAGGCAATGTGTGACAGAAGTTAGGCAGTTTTGATGGAGGAGATGGTTGGTTGACTATGGTCTGCAGTTGATTGTTGAGTGAGTTTGCAGTTTTTTACAAGAAGGTGAAGTTGTATGGTATGTAGGTATATGAGTGGATGGTGGTTCCGCAGTGTTATGGGAAGTGTTTGCGACAGTGTTTGTTGAAATTAGAGTTGTTTGGAAGTTGGAAGTTTTATGATGGGGGAGGTGCAAGCAGTGTGCAGGGAGTAAGTAGGGAGTGATGCGGGTTGTGGCAAATGGATTGTTTATGGGTAGATTGGGGAATTGATGTAAGAGTTATAGGATGGTTTGTTGGTGGAGATGATGGTGCACGAGAAAATGGTTTGTAGATGAGGTAATGTGCATAGGGTTGTGGAAAACAGAGGTGGAGATGGTTTGCGGTGGTGTGGATGGAATATATTGTATGGAATGGGTGGATGTTGTGATAGGAAGGGCAGTGAACAGGAAGCTTGACTGTGTGCAGGGAAGGAGTGCACTGTTTTGAAAATGTAAAAGCCAATGCAATTGTAAAATGAAATGAAATGAAATTGCAATGTAAACAAAATTGAAAATGAAACGGACTGGAATGTTTTTTTTAGAAATTGTATATGTATTTTTTTCAAATTATGCAAATGCAAATGGAAAAGCAATAAATGCAGAGAAATAAAATCACACAAAAATCACACAACATACAACAATAATTTTTGTTTAATGCAAGTTAACACACACAACAAACACATAATAAAATCAAACGAAAATAATTAGAAGAATAGAAAATTGAAATCAAAGCAATTTCCCAGCAACTGCGTCAAAGACGTGTTTAACGATGGAAATTCTATCGGTTTAGAAAACCGTCGAAAAATTTATAATAAAATTTATACCGCAAGCGTACCGCATACGGTTGTTAGTATGTGGCTAGTATGGGTCGATTCGTAGGGAATTGTAAATTTTAAATTTCTATTCAATCAAATTAAACCAAAGTTGAAAGTGATTAGCTAGAAAATGTAAGAAAAATGACAAAAAAAAGTGATAAAAATATGATAGTTAAATGATAATTTAGAGATAATTCCACTCTCTAGATCATATAGTTCAACAAATTATGAAATTATGATATCTTTTTTGGGTCATAAGTGAGTTTAAATGATGTGTTTATCATAAGTATGACTCATTTGTGCTATTAATTAGCTCAACATAAGCCATCAAATTGTAACACAACCTTTAGACCATTTTTAATTCTCTTGAAAAATAACATGAAGTTGAAAATAAATCTATTTTAAGCATGACCAATTAACTATTGATTAGAAATATAGACCATCAAATTTTGATTTAATTTCACTTCATTGCCATAATCATATGTAGATGAAGAGGCAATTTATGATTCATATGACTAAGCATAACCTATTTATTTTGAACAACATAGGCTATTAAACTCAATACCAAACACAAAATTGCATAAACATCAATTTTCCATGAAGCACAAAAAGAGAGCAATGATTATCAAATTATGTTGAAGCTACATGATTAGAGAGCTTCATTACCCCTAAACTGAAGGGATTTCACCTCTCATATTTGTTATAAAATTAACAAATGTAGCTTGCAACATTAAATGAAAACAAGGGGAAAAAGAGAGCAAAATGAAAAGAAAAGATAAGTAAAGAAATAAACACTAATCAACTTGCATGAATAAATGAAACTACACTACTAGCATGAAAGGAAATAAACAAGAAAAGAGAAGAATATGTATTGAAATTGCATAAAAAAAATTACATAAAAGAAGAAATGGCTATGTAGCCATGAAAAGAAAAAGAGCTCTCACTTTATTTCTAAGGTAAAAAACTAAAGAGAAGAGAGCCTAAGAGAGACTAAAGAAGAGAGGAGATTACATGAAACATAAGGGGTATCTATACATGTGTGAAACCCTAATTCATATTTTTGGGGAATGCTCAAATTGCACTTGAGGTAGTGTGACCACCAAGCAATCATTAGCATGTGTTAATTCCCCATTTAAATGTACATGAAGCTTTAATGGCCTTTTAGCATGTGCATTAGCTCCTAATTGAAAATCAAAGGTAAGTGCGTAGGTGGGGTCCTCCATGTTCATGAGTTTGAATTATTTTCATCTTCATTTGCTTTGTTTCCTTTTGTGTATGCATATCTTCATGAAACCACTTGTAATTTCCATCCAATTCTCCTACAAAATAATATAGAAATTTCCAATTAAATTTTCTCAAATTAATATATGCACAAAAATGACCATTTTGCCCCTATATGAAGATGAATATGTGAAGTTTTGAAATTAATTTGTTTTTTGGTTTAAACATGTGAAAATACCCAATATGACCGTTTATTTAATTCAATTAGATTAAATACGGTGGTAAAAATATGCACATTTACGTGCACATCATAAACTCCCGTGGGATTGAAGCCAATCCAGCGAAGATCGAGGTATTGAAAAAAAATAGAAGCTCCAAAGTCGATCAAGGAGGTTTAAAGCTTAAACAGAAAGGTCGCCGCCCTGAGTCGGTTCATTTTCAAAGCCACAAATAAATGCATCACTTTCTTCGAGGTGATTAAGAAGGAAAAAAGGAACTTCAAATAGAGTCACAAGTTTAAAGATGCATTCCAAGATCCGGTGGATCACTAGGAAAGACCCCCATCCTTTCGAAGTCGGTGGATGACAAGGACTTGTTTATATACTTAGCGGCATCGATGCATGCTTTGAGCGTCACACTTATACATGAGGAATCTCTCATCCTACGACCGGTCTATTATGTTAGTAAGCAGTTGACAGGCGCAATTTTTTATATCAAAAGTTGGAAAAGCTTGCATGCTGCCTTTTGATCGCTTCGAGAAAGCTTCGCCCTTATTTCCAGGCTCATTTGATCGAAGTTCTTTCCTACCTGCCTTTGCGACAAGTCTTGCAACGACCTGAGACTTTTGGAAGGCTATTGAAATGGAACATTAAATTGAGCCAATACGACATAACTTATCACCAATGGAGAGTAATCCAGGGTCAGGCCTTGGCGATTTCATAGTTGAATTCACTGCATGAGATGATTCTTCGTAGAGCAGTGGCGAGAAAGAAACTGGATGGAAGATGTACACAGATGGTGCATCTAACAAAGTGTTCTGGTGCTAGATTTGTACTTGTTACTCCTAAAAAACACTCGACCTGCTACACTTTAAAGCTTGACTTTTCGAAAATTAAAAATAAAGCTGAATACAAGGCCCTGATTGTAGGACTCAAGATTGCCAGAGAGCTGGGATTAAAGAGTTTACATATTTTCTACCACTTCTAACTAGGGGTTTTCCAAGTTCAGAAAGAGTTTCAAGTAAAAGGAGCAAAACTAGCTCCTTATCTAAACCGAGGCTTTGAGCTACTTGTTGACATTGAACATTATACCATCACTTATATATCCAGAGAGGAGAAAAAGAAGGCCGATTCACTGGCTAAGCTTGCTAGTTTCGGAGATGCACAACTCATGGCTTGGTTCTAATGGAAGTACTTTTGACTTCGAGCGTCGACCAAATGGATGTCATTGGATCTTGGAGACCGAGCTTGAAAGGGAGTCGTGGAGAACTCCGATTCAGGATTATTTGCAACATGGAATCCTTCTAAAGAGAAGGAATGAATGGAGAAAGCTCCATCGACAAGCTTCGATGTATATCATGAGGGAAGGAGTACTTTACAAGAAGGGTTGATCTATCCCCATGATCAGGTGTGTTGCTCACGACGAAGCCAAGCAGGTTCTAAGAGAGGTTCACGAAGGGGCTTGTGGTAACCACACTGGGGGGAAAACCCTAGCAAAGAACTACAAATACTTCTGGCCAATTGTCAACCGAGATGCAGCTGATTACACCCAAAAGTGTGGTAAGTGCTAGAGATTTGCTAAAATACCAGTAACCCCGTCGATGGAGATCACTCAAATGGTCAGTTCTTGGCCGTTTGCATTTTGAGGCATTGATATCATTGATGTGTTGTCGATAATTAAAGGTGGCACAAAGTATGTCATCGTTGCAGTTGATTACTTAACCAAGTGGCTTAGGCAGAGTCGTTGGCCATGATCACCATAAAGAGAGCAATCGATTTTGTTGTCCGGAGTACCATCTGTCATTTTGGAGTTCCGTAGGCAATAGTTACCGATAACTGGACCCAATTTGATAGTATCGATTTTAAAGATTTCTACCGCCAGCATCACATAGAGAAGAGATTTGCTATGGTGGCACATCCTTAGGGGAATAGACAAGTTGGAGCCATGAATAAGATTATCAAGTCCATTCCTAAGAAGCGATTAGAAAAGGCCAAGGGCAAGTGTGTCGATGAACTTCCATTACTACTATAGGCTTATCGAACAACTCACAAGTCAGTGATTGGCCAAGTCCTAGCTTACAGAACGAGAAGTACCTTCTCATCAAGTGATTCACTACAATCAATGAACTAATGAGTAACTCCTGCTAGAGTCTCTTGATATGATCGATGAGAAGCGTAACAAAGCTAAGTTAAGGGAAACAGCACACCGACACCAAGTCGCACGATATTACAACACTAAGGTCAGAAATCAAACCTTCGAAATTAGCGATCTGGTTCTCAAACGAATCTTCCTTGGTCCTGAAAATTTGGGCCTGATTTGGGAAGGTCTGTACGCAATAGAGCAGAAGCATGAAGATAGAGCTTTCAAGATTGCGATGATAGATGGGATTCCGCTCCCGAGTGCATGGAATAGCAAGCACTTACGACGCTATTTCCCTTAGAAATAAATTCATAAATAATTGGCTAGAGCTATGTAATAAGATAGATTCTATCATTTCCCATCTTTTATGGATTAATATGGTTTCTCAAGTCTAAGATTTTTTCTTTCCATTACATAAGAGTTGTGACTTGACCAACTTGAATGATTCTGCATGCGAATAATGCAGGTGTGCAGGTACTCGGAGTTAGGTGCCGGCCAAATCTTCTACAGTTCATGATCGAACTCTCAAAGTTCTTCTCAGTATTCGGAGATAGATACCAACTAACTATTGTGCCCAATGTAGGGATAGGAGTATAAACTAAATGGACTTGACCCGACCATCCATTGATCAGAGTATAAACTCAAATCAGATGCGACATGACCATCCGTGCACATACTCTCGCCCTTAATGTGGGGGGAAGAAGTATAAATCAAAATGAACGTGATACGACCGTTCACTCACTCAACTTTGTTCATGAATTGGGGGCATGAGTTTAAACTAAAGTGGACGTGACAAGACTGTCCAACTCTTAACACTACACCTGGAGTAGGTGAAGCCAAAGGTTCCACGCCCGACGTAAGGCAGAATCTTGCCTATGAACTTTGAATCAATGCCATGAGTTAGGCACGATTGGAAGTGTATAGTGTAGGATCGATTTCACCCTAGAGGGGGGGGGGGATGAATATGGTGATACTATTAATTATAAAAATTTAATGTGGAAGTTTATAAAATATTTTCAACACAGATATATCAGAATAATAGAAGCACAGATAATAGCAGAATAATAAATGCAGAAATAGAACAAATATACCCAACTTCGGCAAAACTCTGCCTACGTGCTGCACCCAAGGTTTGTACTAGAAATTAAGTAGTCAGACACTTACACACGTAATTCGCGACATCCGCTATCGACTAACCTAATTCTACGCTCAAAACCCTGCCATAACTCAGCCACTGAGTTGCAAATTCTCGAACTACACCACTGTAGCTCGTACCTTAGTCACATGACTAGACAATTTCAAAAGTTTAAAAGAAAAATTACAATTTAAAACACAATTAAAAATAAAAAATCTAATTTTAAAATTAAAGCCAAAATATTATAAGTCGGCCCAAAATAAATTATCATTAAAAATTGCCGGCCCCTTTATCTCTTTAATCTCGTTGCTCTACGTT
This sequence comes from Allium cepa, assembly GCA_030765085.1. NCBI lineage: Eukaryota > Viridiplantae > Streptophyta > Magnoliopsida > Asparagales > Amaryllidaceae > Allium > Allium cepa. Next base: position 525,820,938 of record CM060934.1, on the reverse strand, counting down.
GCTCTGTAAAAATGTCGGCCTTGTTCCTTTGCTCGTTCCTCTTTTTCTTTGCTTTAAATTAGGGCTTTGGGAAATCTTTGAAGCTGTCGACTTTTGTTGATTGATCGAATAGGTGATTATGCGTTGTTAGCTCTATCAATCGACCGTCTCCTTGAGTTGCACTCGGCTGCTTCTCGATCGAGTTTGATCTTGACTTCGGTATGTTATTTATTCCTTTTGCCTTTTCTAATTTGCTTGCTTGAACTCGATCTTGATTCGAGTTGAATGATTATTCTTTTTCACTTGAACTCGAATGCTTTTTGCGGCCGATGATGATTGGATTTTATAGGATTCGAATTCCTATATTTTTGTTTGTATTGACTCTTTTGAATTCGTCTGCAACTTTACTTTGACTGTATGATTATTCTTCAATGATTATGATGATTTCTAACCAGTTCAGTTCATATATTTTGATTGCTTGGTTATCGCGGCTTTGAATTTTTTTGGACTCCTTGGCCACCACGGCTCTGACTTGATTTGATGATGTTGATTTCGTTCTTTGTGCCGTTTATTTTATTCTTTTGACTTCGGCATATCTGTTCATCCCTGTAGCATACTTGACTTGTTCGATTTTACTTGTCGTTCCATGACTTCGGCCACTTGAACTATTTTGATTTTGGCACTGTCTTGATTTTGTAATTCACTATTTATGTTACATAGTATGTTGGTTCCACTATACATATATGTGCTTGCTGTCTCATTTTATATGTCGTAGCCTAGTGTATGGACTAGCTCGAGTTGGTCTGGCATATTTGTACATTGATGTCACCTCTATCCTTTGTAGCATGTATTTTGTACTGTGCATTCATGTAGTCTGGTTCTGCATGGTCATCTCTGTTGTATATCCTCATGCATTGTGTGACATTAGTCTGGGTTGCTCTGTTTTCAATTGAGGCTTGAACTGTATTCTTGAATCTGGTTGGAGTTCTGGTTCAATGTTGTTTTGAAAGTCTAGATACTCATTGTATATGCACTCTGTCGAATTTTGGTTTCCCTTGTTGTTAACTGGTCTTCGAGACAGTTCCTGCAGTGTCTACATATAGATGGTCTTGTACATTGTCCGGTTGCCTCGAGTTTCGCTGCATATATACACACACGCTATGTATATACATGTGTGATTATACATGTATGTTGTATGTTTTGACTTGATACTCTGCTGTCACCATGTAGTTGTATACACTTGGTTTCCCTGTCCACTGCTCGACTCAAAGTCTAGTTTCTTCATGTTGTATTGTATTGCATCGAGTACATGTCTACATGTTGCCTTGTTTGTCTACTTGGTTCACCACTATTGCATTGACTTTGCACATATTGTGCTTGTATTTGCAGTGCACCACTTCTTATGTGCATGTTGCATATTCACTTATACTTGACAATTTTGTAATGGACCTGCGTTGAATCCAGCTTATAGCTCGAGTTTGACCTTGTGTTTATATCGTGACTTAATCTGTATTTCATTTGAGTTGAACCCGACTTTTAATTTGTGTTTGACCTTGTGCTCACATGTCCCTGTAATTTTATCATGTGTATATCGGTGTGCACGGCCTTATGGCATGTACCGTGATACACTGTGCATGTCACAAGTTGTTCATATTTGATGAATTCAACTTTAAATGATGATGAACAACCCAAATAACTGAGGCAAATAATATTTTCAAATTACATTTTATTTTACACCACAAAAATATTTTATTTTCAATTTTACTATGTCAGTGTGTATTTTGGCGGATACCTCGGATGATGGATTCAATCTGGAATATAGTTGAAGATAATTACAAGTGAATGAGTGAATTGTATTAAGGTGCATTTGTAAATGAAAAATTGTGATGTAATAGAATTTGTATTTTAATTGAAATTGTATATATAGTGAGAGCTCATATTTATACTATTCAAAATTGTAATAAATATTTGTTTGAATAAAATATCCGTTTGAATTTAAATTCTGTGCTATTTATTTTATTCAGCAAATATTTATTTAATTATGTGAAAAACAAAATAGTACATTAACAAATACATTTAAACGAATATATATATATATATGTCTATTATCATAAAAAAAATCATATACTCGCATATTCAACAATTTCTCCCTTTTGATGATAACAAACATATATTTAAGATTTTGAATTTATTAAATGTATTTGATCATTCAATTTGCTCCCCCTATTTGAATGCTCCCTCTCTACACAAAGTTACCCCTTTATTTACGCATGAGAATAAAAAATGTGCAAATAATCCTAGATGTATTTAGAAAATACTAAATAAAATATCTGACCTTTATTTGCTAAAATCTTAACTTTTCTCTCCTCCTTTTGTTATCGGCAAAAAAGTAATAGTGTTAGAAAAATAGAGATAAAGTGATAGACATTAATACAACATTAAAAATCAATCGAATATAAATATTAAATTTCAATAAAAAATCAAACATAAATCATAAATACTATATTTGACGCATATTCCACTTTAGAGTGATATGGATGATGTCATCATATAAAACCATACAGTTGTGTCTATTTGTGGTATATTTACTTCAGGAATTTGAATATCTACTAACCATGCATAACCATTAGGACTTTTAAATGAGATTAGTAGTATTCTCAATTTTTTTTAAAATGAATTCAAGTATCTTCTAACCACGCATAACCGTGAGGACTTTTAAATGGGATTAGAATCAACTTATCTATTCAATCAATTAATTTTGATATGCGTTCCATATATGCATAACTGTGAGGACTTTTAAATGAGTATGGAATCACATAATCAAAAGTCCCTAGTAATTCACCCATGCATAACCGTGAGGACTTTTAAATGAGAGTGAATACTTTGGACGTTTTTATTGATAAAAATATAATAAAATGAAAAACAAATGATTCCTGTTTAAAGCACCATATACTGACATACTATATTGCTTTTAAATGGGTGATGGTCAATAGAAATATGATAGAAATAGAAATGGTCATGGAATTTTTACCAACAAAAAGTTTTAATAACTCTTGTTTAAATTTCTAAAGAAATTTACTAATTATACTATCTTAAGTTATAATATATGATCGACATCGACACTTATCACTTTTTCAATCACTATTTGTCTTTTCGATAATCAATAGGGAGTCAGATTAGTTAATGTAGTCATTTAAGCTCAAATTCAAAAATAATTATCAAATCAAATTTTCAAAATGACTAATCTGAAACAAGGTCAACAAAAATGATTTTCTTGAAGGGGTTTTATGAAAGAAAAATGTATGCTAATTTGAAAATATTTGAGATGAAAAATATGCAGATTTTTTTTCTTTGAAAGATGTGATGCAGCTAATGAATGTCTCAGCATAAATCACGTTCCACTAGTAATTTTTCTATCAACTAGATTACCAGTGTAATCTGCATCTGAATTTTCCTTTCACTCAAAATTATCATTCATTGAATGTCATAGACCAGCCTGTGAAGTTGCAACAAATACCTTAAAATCTTTTTACAATGAAATTCTTTTGAATTTAATCGTGCAAATTTACCAACAGTGACCATCGTGTGAGGTCTATAAATATATTCATGTGTATCATCAAAAATCAATACAAGACAATATCTCTTTTCATCTAATCTTGCAATATCATTAGTCCAAAAACTATCGAATAAAAATAAGTGGCCAACTATCAGAATAAAAAATAGGAACAAGTCAAATAAGAACGTATAAGAATAAGTCAGAATCAAAATCATCATTTATTTTATTATCGCATAACTGGCTGAATTAAATCAGACTAGGGTGCAGATTATCACACTAAATATATCATTCAAGGTGGATGTATCGATACCTATTTTATCTTTACGATAATTTGTCATTGTTGCCCATTGTGATTCTGCCACCTTTGTAATAGGCTAAGGAACTTTGAGTTGTCACCCGTTGTGAGTCTGTAACAGCCAGAATCCAGATAACACTGATGTTGTTCCTTAGCCTGCCATCACACCTATACGATAAAAGATTTTTGTGACCTATTTGTTTTTATAGGTCCATGGTTGTTAGTGGAAAATGATTTTGAAAAATATGTTCGAGTAGACCCAAGAGAATTTATATTTGTTCCTTTTGGCACCCAGATTTGTTTAACTTTAAGGGATTTTATATTCGTGCCTTTTGGAACCCAAATTGGAATGGTTTTCAAATTTTTAGGTCTATACCAACAAATATTTTGATTGTATCCAATTTTTCTACAAATAGTGCACTCAGATTTAACTTGATTAATTTTGCTTCTAACATATTCAAAGTGAGTATACCCAAGTCCTTGTCTATCAGTATTAACAGTTTGTTTTCCTATTAGCATATTTGGTGATCTTTCACTTTTGGAAAAGTTTCCTAAAGTTGTAAACAATTGTTGGACTAGTGTTTTGAGAGATTTATTACCATTTAATAATTGAGTGCACTTTTTAGTAGAATTTTCTCTCCTCGTATTTTCACTCTCTTTTAAAATCAGAATTTCATTCTCAAGCGATTTAATTTTGATTTCTGATTTTTTAATCTCTTCTACAGATGATGGACACTTATCACACTTAGGGCTCTTAGTTTAATAGTTTTTAACCAATTGATTAAGCTGTTTATTTTATTCTATCAAACTATCTCTTTGTGATTCAATTTTGGCATATTTTTCTCTAAGTCTTTCAAAACAACCATTTACTTTGTGGAAATATATAAGTAGTTCTGAGTGAGAAAGTTTTGATACCTTGCTTGGCTCGTCATCGTCGCTATCAATTATATCACCTCGAAGGCATAGATCTACTTTTTCACTCTCACTGCTAGTGCTTTTATAATCATCATCACTTTTATTCTACATGGCTGCAAAACTTCTTCTTTTTGATTTCTTTTCTTGGCCGTGTTGAAGTCGAGGACAATTCGGCTTGATATGTCTGGGTTTGTTGCACTTGTGATAGATGATCTTCCGTTCTTCTGGGTTGTCTAGTGCTTTGACTATTCTGCTTTTCAATTTTGATTTAGAGCTGGATTTCTGTATTTGCGGTTTCACTTTTGGAATCTCTTCATTAGTAATGCCAGCCCAGCTACTCCAAACTCGTCATCGTCATCATCACTACCGCCTTTTGTCAATCCCACTAAGCATGTTTCTGTGTCGATTATGGAAGATCTCTCATGATTGTTGACTTTTGCACCATATATTGCATCAAAAATATTCCAGATTTCATGTAAATTTTCACAATGAGTGATAAATTTAAAATTATGTTGGTTAATATGAGAATATATTATATGCATAGCAAGAGCATTGGTTGAAGTATTTTTCTCATCTATTATATCACACCCATTTCAATAATATCCCAAAAGTTAACATTAACAGATTTTAAATAAAATTCCATTTTTAATTTCCAATTCAAAAAATTTGTTCCATCAAAAACAGGAGGAATAATATTGAACCGACCCTCAGCAAAAGCATTATTAAAAGAATTCATTTTTAAAAATTCAAATTTGTAAAGCAAAAAATTGGTCGCTGAAAAATCAAAATTTTAAAACAAAAATGGCTTTTTTCCTAGCTCTGGTACCACTTGTAGGATCGATTTCACCCTAGAGGGTGGGGGGGGGGGGTTGAATAGGGTGATACTATTAATTAAAAAAATTTAATGTGGAAGTTTATAAAATATTTTCAACACAGATATATCAGAATAATAGCAGCACAAATAATAGCAGAATAATAAATGCAGAAATAGAACAACATAGAATTTACCCAGCTTCGGCAAAACCGTGCCTATGTGTTGCCTCCATGGTTTCTACTAGAAATTAATTAGTCAGACGCTTACACACGAAAAATCACGATACCCGCTATCGACTAATCTAACTCTATGCTCAAAACCCTGCCACAACTCAGCTACAAGGTTGCGAATTCTCGAATTACACCACCGTAGTTCGTCCCCTAGTCACACGACTAGATAATTTCAGAAGTTTAAAAGAAAAATTACAATTTAAAACAAAATTAAAAAATAAAAACCCTAATTTTAAAATTAAAGCCCAAATATTATAAGTCGGCCCAAAATAAATTATCACTAGAAAATGCCGGCCCCTTTATCTCTTTTATTTCATTGCTCTACTTTACTTTGTAAAAATGTCGGCCTTGTTCCTTTACTCATTCCTTTTTTTCTTTGCTCGAAATTAAAGCTTTGGGAAATCTTTGAAGCCACCGACTTTTATTGATTGATCGAATAGGTGATTATGTGTTGCTAGCTCTGTCAATCGACCATCTCGTTGAGTTGCACTCGGCTGCTTCTCGATCGAGTTTGATCTTGATTTCGGTATGTTATTTATTCCTTTGGCTTTTTCTGATTTGCTTGCTTGAAATCGATCTTGATTCGAGTTGAATGATCATTCTTTTTCGCTTGAACTCGAATGCTTTGTACGACCGATGATGATTGGATTTTATAGGATTCGAATTCCTATACTTTCATTCGTATTGACTCATTTGAATTCGTCTGCAACTTTACTCTGGCCGTATGATTATTCTTGAATGATTGTGATGATTTCTGACCGGTTTAGTTCATATATTATGATTGCTTAGTTATCGCGGCTTTGAATTTTTTCGACTCCTTGACCACCACGGCTCTGACTTGATTTAATGATGTTGATTTCGTTCTTTGTGCTGTTCATTTTGTTCTTTTGACTTCGACATATCTGTTCATCCCTATAACATACTTGACTTGTTCGATTTTACTCGTCGTTCCTTGACTTCGGCCACTTGAACTATTTTGATTTTTGCACTGTCTTGATTTTGTAATTCACTGTTTATGTTGCATAGTATGTTGGTTCCACTGTACATATATGTGCTTGCTGTCTCATTTTATATGTCGCAGTCTTGTGTATGGACTAGCTTGAGTTGGTCTGGCATATTTGTACATTGATGTCACCTCTGTCCTTTGTAGCATGTATTTTGTACTGTGCATTCATGTAGTCTAGTTCTGCATGGTCATTGTATATCATCATGTGTTTGTTGTGTGACATTAGTCTGGGTTGCTCTATTTTCAATTGAGGCTTGAACTCTATTCTTGAATCTGGTTGGAGTTTTAGTTCAATGTTGTTTTAAAAGTCTGGCATACTCACTATATATGCATTCTGTCGAATTTTGGTTTCACTTGTTGTTCACTGGTCTTCAAGATAGTTCCTGTAGTGTCTATATATAGATGGTCTTGTATATTGTCTGGTTGCCTCGAGTTTCGCTGCACACATATATACACTGTGTATATACATGTGTTATTATACATGTATATATGTATGTTGTATGTGTTGACTTGATACTTTGTTGTCACCATGTAGTTGTATACACATGGTTTCCCTGTCCACTGCTCGACTCAAAGTCTGGTTGCTTCATGTTGCATTGTATTGCATCGAGTACATGTTTACATGTTGCCTTGTTTATCTACTTGGTTCACCACCGTTGAATTGACTATGTACATATTGTGCTTGTATTTTTAGTGCACCACTTCTTATATGCATGTTGCATTTGACTTATACCTGACAATTTTGTAATGCACCTGCGTTGAATCCAGCTTATAGCTCGGGTTTGACCTTGTGCTCGTATCGTGACTTAATTTGTATTTCACTTGAGTTGAACCCGGCTTATAATTTGGGTTTACCTTGTGCTCACCTGTCCCTGTAATTTTATCAAGTGTATATCGGTGTGCACGGCCTTGTGGCATGTATAGTGATATATTGTGCATGTCACAAGTTGTTCATGTTTGATGAATTCAAATTTAAATGATGACGAACAATCCAAATAACCAAGGCAAATAATATTTCAAAATTACATTTTATTTTACGTTGCAAAAATATTTTATTTTCAATTTTATTGTGTCAGTGTGTATTTTTGCAGATAGCTCAGATGCTGGATTCAATCTGGAATATAGTTAAAGATAATTACAAGTGAATGAGTGGATTATAGTAAGGTGCATATGTAAATAAAAAATTTGATGTAATCAAATTTGTACTGTAATTGAAATTGTATGCACACACACACACACACATATATTTAGTGAGAGCTCAAATTTGCACTATTCAAAATTGTAATAAATATTTTTTTGAATAAAATATCCGTTCGAATTTAAATTCCGTGTTATTTATTTTATTCAACAAATATTTATTTAATTATGTGAAAAAAATAGTACATTAACAAATACATTTAAATGAATATATATATATATATATATATATATGTTTATTATCATCAAACAAAAATCATATACTCGCATATTCAACATACAGCTAGGATGAGGATGTGCAAACTATGATAAGTTAATTCAGAATAGTGCCCGAAGTTCGGTCCAATCAGTTATCGTGTTTCTAAAAAATCAAACTCGAACCACTGTTCTAAGTGGTTAACTTGAAATAATGCCCAGAGCTTGGCAGTTCAATAATTAATTTGCATTCGTAAGAAGGATCAAAGGCCAATAAATCACAGAACGGGCTAATGGATTTGGTATGACAATAATAACGAAAAGGAATAGATTGCAAGTACATTAAATGGAAAGCGTATTTCTCAAGTACTTAGAAAAATCCATACAAGGCATTAACGAAACAAAAACCTTTGTTATTCATAGGACATCTGTAAAGCTATATATAAGTGTTATTGACACTAGAAATAAAAATCAAAAGCGAAGGCCGAACCTGCACAAAGCCGGCCAAAAAACCAAAATAGATTGAAACTACTGTTAAAAAGCAAGCTTAGCTACACCAAAAAACTGGCGCTTACTTCTTCGGATTCGTTCTCCTTCGCTTCTTTTTTGCACTGGAAGATGCTTCGCTTGAGCTCTCACCCTTCCTTTTTCCTCCTTTTCTCTCGCTTCCTTTGCCCTTGGATGGAGTGCTATGCGAAGATCCAACAGGCACCCTTTGAGCACTACTAGGCGGATGAATATGGACTGGAGTGAAGATAGTTTGTCCGGGAAAGGCAATGGATAGAGGATGAGGAATAACTTCAAGTTTCTCCTGCTTGGCCTATATAGCATGGAGGATGTCTTTCTCAATTTCCTGCTCAAGCTCATGCGTGGTGGGACCCGATAGGGACTTGGAGACCCTAGTAATAACAACATTCCGAGTTTCTTGAGTCCAACTAGCTCTTTCAGCTAACAAAGCATCGGTCATCTTCTCGTCAAGGCCGGGAGTATCTTCAATTAGGGTGGTTGGAATCATTGTTGAGGTGGTAATAATAATTGACTCTATTATCGGCACTTGTAATCCCAATGAAGAATCCTTGCTGGAAATCAGAGCAATGAGCGGCTGACCTGAAGCTTGAGAAACAAAAAGGGAGAGATTAGCTATGTTAATAGGTCACATATCAATTTTTTGGAATATAGAGAAGTCAATAAGATACCTTCCTCAGTTTGGGGTTCTTTGCGGGTCGGAGTGCCATCAGAGTTCCCTTTAGGAATCAGGGAGAGAATGGTAAGCCTATGGATCTCAGGCCTCTCTAGATCATACCCAGGTGTTGGATTAACTTGGGACCCAAGTGTTTGGCTGGCAATAGCATCATGTGGCATCGATCCATAGCCTTTGCCTAAATCTTTATGCACCGTCGAGGCAAGCTTCGGATGAAGAATAAGCTGGCTGTCTTTTAAATCTTGTGCTCATCTCCTACTAAGACTTCCTTCTCCAACTGCTCTAAATCCACCTCACCACCTTTGAGGAAAGCATTATATTCTTCAACAATCTGTTCCTATGCAAGGGCGAGGTTTCTGGGATAATCATCTTTGAACCATTCCAGATTTCGGAAATTGAGCATGTTGACATTGTACTCATTTAGCAATGGTTTGAACTTCCCTAATGGGCGAGGCTTCTATCTTGGTCATCTCTACCTTGGCTAGAACACTTGGGATGCTTCCTCCTTCAAAGATCGATATATGTATTTCCTTTTCTCCATGGATCCTATAAGGAAAACAAGAACAATTTAAATCAATAAGAAAGGACATAAGTCAAGTGCGAGTGTTGTGAAGTGCACAAGTGCATGAGTGTCCTAGTGTCCGTTCGATGAACCGTGAGTTGGAACTTTACTCATAAGAGTAACCTCTTTCATACTGGTAGAGATGAAGTCCTTATCGACGCGAATAGGGGAGTCGATGCTTTCGATGCTAATATTACCGACATCGAAAGAACCAAACTCAGTAGGAATTGGCCTAGGCCAGCGAATGTGCCTGTCGAAGGAAAATATGGATTTTTCTCTTCATCTGTAACTTGTGGTGGCTGGGTAGAAGTCTACACTTCGAAGATTTTTGTGATTAACCTCTTCTTCGGAGCAGGTGGTTGATCGTCCCTAGGTTGTTCAGGTTGTGACTCATGACCCACCACAATGTTACCCTGGTCAGCCTCGCCACTCCATTAATAATTTAGCCTTCCTCGGCATCTTCTAGTACTTGTTCAATATTTTTTCAACTCCATCCCTAAGACTTGGGACTGGGGGAAAATCTAGATCAACCTCGCTTCCTCCTAACGGTTATTATCATCATCGTTTTCATCATCACTGGAAGCTATTTGGACGATGCCAGTATTGCAGCCCTCTTTGAACAAGCCATCGATGATAAGATTTTCATCTGATAGGAGAGTTCTAATATCTCTATCTTCCGTCGAAACTGCCATAAGAGTGTTGAAAGCATCTGAAAGCGCCGAGTTTCCGTGTCTCATTGAAAAATTTGTATAGTAAAGAAAAGACTTGAGTTAATTCTGCGTCGTATTAAACAAATTCATACAATGCACATGCAGAGGAACATACGTCCAAACTACCATCTACATGCTAACCTGAGCGGACAACGGACATAGAACTACTTAGTTTTGAAATAGCTCAACTTGTTCATGTGTTGGAAACTTCTCTTAATCCTCTGATTGGTTCCAGATAGATTAGGGATGGGCTTTCTTTTCTACTTTTGAAACTATATATATATATATATGTATATGTATATCGTATCTCCTCTTTGTTAGGCTGTCGATGTAAGTGTTAAGTGAAGACCATATATGCGCCAAAGAGAAAGGAACATCTATTCGTTCGCATCTTTATTGGAGCAAGCCTCATAAATTCAGAATCAACAGACGAATTGGTTAAATGGTGGGACATAGCTGACCAAGTACATGTATCTATTGCAGGCAATATAAATCTCCAGGGAATTGTGAGCTCTTTGATTGCAAGATGGGACGATGATGTCATCGAATGGAAGCCCATGCATGTTCCATATTTTCTTAAGGGATCCTTCGTTGATCTTGGAGGCAACATAATTGACAGTATCATTCAAAATTACGGCATCCTCGAGGATGTCGGGTGAGGGGTCCACTTTTGGCCCACCTGTCGACTCAACCAGATTGTCTGAAATTTTCTGTTCTACTCGTAGGTTTTCTTATTGTTGCACATTCTTTGTCGTAGTTTATTTATGCATATGGAGTTGTAGTCGAACTCGATTCGAGATCAAATTCAATATATTTGGAAATTAACGTACATATGGCTTAAGCAGCAAGACGTTTGGAGCATCTCTGATCCATTTCTATAAAAAATTCAATAGATAATCAATATTGGAGGAGTAATTACAAGCCATATCAACTGTGTGAAAGTGGATTCTAGTGCGTTGTCATGTAGTTTACATTTTCGATATTGTTCAATTGTTTTTTTTTGCAGTTCGTTTTTAAATTCTGGATATCATTCAATGTGATCGTCATTGTTGACTTTCCTGCAAAGTCTACGTCATTGGCAATGCTTTTGAAAGAGTCAAGACCAAGAAGAGATCTCTAGTTCACAAGGAAGGATTTCCATGTGAATAGAAATTTGGAAAATTTGCCTATGTGTTGAGTTGAACAACTCCAAAATTTGAAAAAGATTCCCTTTTACTTCATCTTCCACCCTTGCCACTTCCCAAACCACGACATCCATCACCATGTTTACCCATGTCATTTCATCCTCATCTATGACCATTGTCACATTCACCATCTACCTCGTCAGAAGCAAAACGATTTTGGTCTTGGAATCTGGTCAAATCGAAAGATGGAGATTAGGGCACGGGTACATGGAGATGGGTCTAACCAAGGAGAGGCGGGCAATAGTAGATGCAGGCGAGGATAGGTGGCAGCGGTCTAAGGCTTGAATGGAAGCAAAATTTTATTTGGAATCGAAGGTTATAGAGGAAGCTTGAACTCTTGGATCAATTAGCAAATAAGGCAAGTGAGGAAAAAGAATGTAGCAAATGGGCTTTACAACATCTCAAACCCGCATTCCCACTAAACTTGGAAAATATCCCAAGTTTAGAGTCGATACCGACTCTAAGACAAGGGGTTGGTACTGAGTCCTAAAGTTTTAAATAATAATAACCAACATATAATTATAATTATATATATATGCCTCATGTTGTACAAGAGAAATTGCCACAGGCAGGGAGACTGATTTGTGGAAGGATCCTTGGATTCAAGGTGAATCTTTGATTGATATCTTAGGGCTTAACACCTTTTCTGATTATGGTTGCCCAGATAAAAAAAGTGATAGAAACAATAGACAATAATGGATGGAATTGTTCCTTGTTACCAGTGAATCAAAAAATTAAGCAAAAAATTCAATTTATGCCAATATTTAGTGGTAGAGACAATGATATCTGGGTGTGGAAGTCTACTGGTAGTGAATTTACTACTAAATCAGCATGGAATGAGGTAAGACATAGAGACAATAAAGTTGTATGGAGCAAAATCACTTGGAATCGTGTTAATAGTCCAAAAATGGCCTTTACTGCTTATAAAGCTGTTCTCAGAAGATTGCCCACAAGGGATAGACTTTCGAAATAGGGGATTATAACAGATAAAATATGTGTATTATGTAATCACAAAGAGGAAACTCATGAGCATCTTTTCTTTTCCTGCAAAATCTCGACAGAGTTGTGGAAATTGTATAAAATCTCAATATATTCATCATCTCAATCAGCTCTATTAGAGGACGAAATCAGCTACCTGATTCAGAGGGGTCATGGCGAAGACCTGGAAGCCAAACTTAGTAGCTATGCTATCACTGTAACTGTTTGGAGTGTGTGGAAGGAGAGTAACCGCCGTTTGTTTCAGAACAAACAAAGAAATTATCTCGAGGTCAGCAAACTAGCTATAAGTGACATGTGCCTGGTGCAAAGAAGAATAAAAAACTGGACACCTACCTCACTAGAACGAGATGCAGCTCAAACTGGAGAAGAGGATCAGAGTATTCATTGGAAGACATCCCAAGTACCATCTATTTTGTCCAGTTCCAACCGCCATGAATATAGCTTAAGAGAAGAAGGAGAAGATGTTCAGGTGTTTTCCTTTTGGAAAATTCGAGTGATATGTTGTTTTGCCTGGCTTATTTTGTATGAATGATTTGTGCCATCATTTGGGTCTTACGTTCTGGGCTGAAAATGCCTTAATAAAAATCTTACCCATTTTCAAAAATAATATATATATATATATATATATATATATATATGGTATGCGCCCGTTTATGTGGATGTGTATGCACGAATGATGGAGTGTATGTGTGCATATCCAAGACCTGACGACTAAAGGGAGATCAAATTCATACCTGAATAGTCCATAGGTGGAATCAATTATGAATTGTCAAGCTTAGAATAATAGGTCTGGAGATCATATTCCAAATTTATAATACCAAAAGTTGGCTGAGCATCGTGACAGATCACTATGGACATAATTTTTCACTGAATCGGTTCACAAAAAGGGTAATGACCATTCGAAATATAGAGTACAATCCTTTGCAGCAACTATAACTTGTCTCGATTCAAAGCACATCACATTGGAAACGAGATGCACTTTGGGGGCAAGCGCTATCGAGCCTTTTAGCTAGACAATGTTTGGACAGACTGGACAGATCAAACTTGGAGTTATCAAGCTAAGAAGCCCAGAGAGATAGCCCGGGTATCTAGAAACCAAGCATAGACAAAGTTGCAAGACCAGTACCAAAGCACTTAAACCAAGACGATAATAGGATCACCCAAAATAGTGGTCGGTACCGACCCCACCCTTTGGGTCGATACTGAGTCCTATCTCCACCTTAGTGGACCCTATCTTCTGTTTGTGACCTCTTCTCGATGCCAAAAGCCTATTTCTAATGTTGGCTTTTTAATTCAATGCAATTCTTTATTGATCTCCATGAAAACTTGAAGCTGCCACTTCGTTCTTCCACAACTCCGTTATCTGGATTTGGAAACAAGTAAATAGTGATGCAAAAACTATGGAATCATGAAGCTAACAACAAGACAAGTTAAGATGGAGACTTGAAGACAACCAGTATGTCCATCTTAGGGATCGGTATCGACCCCTACCTATGGATCAGTCCCAACCTCTATTTCCTAATGATATGGCGCTTACTTTCATGGGAGAATTGGTCTGAATCATGGATAACAACTTGGAGATATTTTTTTGCGAGATATTACGCTCTCTATCTCTATGAATAGGACGCTAGGGCTCATTTTTCAGGATCATTTTGCTCTAGTTCTTCCCTATGCTATATTTTTGTAATTTTGAAGATCTAAGTGTCAGAGTTGTGCCGACCCTAAGAACTTTTGCCTCCATGTCAGATTTAAACAATAAAATCTTAAAGTGGATGCAGGCCTTGCTTTGCCGAACCACTATAAACGACCGTGTCTTGTTCATTTCTCATTTTCATTTACATTTCTTCATATTTTGTTCTCTACATAAACTTCTAAGTATTTATGCCATTTTTGGTTCAAACATATATAGTCATTAATTACACCATTTATATATTTCTATTTTCATATGTTAAACACAGTTGTATGTGCGTATATATACATATATTTCTTATTTCTAATCATTAATTTCTAAACTAGAACTATAATGACCAACTTTTTCAACAATCAAAAGTCGGTACTAAATACATCCACGTATTCAAATGCCGGAAATCCAATCACTAGAATGACAAATTATTAGGTTAAAATAAAAGGAACAGGAGAAACGAAATCTCACAATGGAATAACAACATATAATATAAAAAAGACAGTAGAAGTTGTCACTCTAAAGTACATGGTATATTAGAGTTACAAATAAACCTCATTAGCTTGGATAGTTATAACCTCCCGCCTTACAATTACTGATGGGCATATATATATATATATTAATATAGCTGAAATAAAATACTATGACAAGTGAATATCGAGCTCTACTCCATGCGCTCCATGTCCCATCAACGATAATTTAGAAAAATAATCGATCTGACCTAAGCATTATAATTAAATAACATTCGGATCAGTTTGGAAATACCAGCGTGAGAAAACTCAAGAGATATGATGGGCGTATAATACTTTTGTGAGACCACGTCGCTAAACATGGAACCGGTTATTCCTTACATGAACAACTTCCACACATGAATGAATGGAGATAAATTAAAAAAAACCAAAATGGGAAGAATTGGTATAAACAAGATCAAAGTCCAAACTAGAAGAATGGATACAAATAATTAAACATTGAGAAGAACTTCAGTCACTTCTCGATGCAATTAAGAAAACAATTCAAAGATTTGAATCAACAATAAGGAAAGGAATTTTCCAAAAATGACTAGATGGGCATGCCCTGTTACCAAAAATATACCTCTAGAAATATACTTGAGAGGGTCATTTCCTCTTGTGACTTTCTCAGAAATGTATATGCTAAATCCCGTCAACCTTATCGAGAATCCGAATATTTCACCCTCCATGCAAATACCACCGAAATCAATCTAGAATAGATGTGGAAATACCTTGATAGGAGCCACTCCACATAGCTTGACGTCCATTCACTTTCTGGTTTAAGTCATTTTTGGAAAAGGATATCAACACTCAAATGAGCAATAAATCATCTTAAATTGACGATACACAAAGAAGAAATCTGAATCAATAGTCAATAAATTAACAATAAGGAATAATCAAAATGATCGTATATGGAAAGTAAATATCATATCCTTACCACTAGTCGTCGATTTCAAACTTGTATTATCCCTCGGTTAAAAATAAAGTAGGCAAATTAAGGCAATTTACCTCTAGGCGTTGCCTTGACAATGATTTTAACCTTCGGCATAGAAACGAGGTTCCATACCTCGACGTTTAGTGTTAAGAGTATTACTAAATCCTTTCCATAAAGCGATACCCATTATGGAAATTAAATTTCTTACCCTTTCCCTAACTGAATTGAAAATTTTAAACTTTTAAAAACGAACATGTGCTTGGTTTTGACTTCACAAATATTTGTAAAACATTTTAAATTTCTTGAAAATACTCTTTTTTCTAAAGAGCTAATATATTTCTGTGTGTATTATATAAACCCAAAACAATTTACATAGTTTTATTTTTGAAAACAATTCCTTTGAAAGGATTTTTCTCGTTTATAAACTATCATTTATAAATTTCAAACAACATTTATTATCTCGGAAGATAATAAATCAATTAAAATGCTTATATAAAATTTAAACAATGTTAATTATCTTGAAAAATAATTGATAGAATTTTTTTTATAAGTTTAAAACCACATTAATTATCCCAAGGGACAATTAATCAACTTATAACTCATTTAATAAATCCATTAATTAATTTTAGACACCTTTATTCAATCAGTTAATTTTTATTTAATCACTTTTATTAAATTAGTACATTAATTTTAAACACTTTATTAAATCAGTTAATTAATTTTAAACATCATTTATAAAATAATTGATTAATCTTAAACATCATTGTTAAAAATGATTTATTAATTTTAAACATTATTATTTAAAATGATTAATTAAATTTAAAAATCACTATTAAAATGATTAATTACATTAATAACCTATTTTATTAATTTAAAATAACATTAAAGATAATTAATCCATTTAAAACAACATTAGTTATCTAAAAGATAATTAATAAAATTTATAATCTTTTTATAAATTTAAAATAACATTAATTATTCCAAAAGACAATCAAATTTATAACTTTTTTATAATTTTAGTCAATAATTATCCTTTATTTTCAAAATTCCCAAAATGTTTGAAAATATAGTTTAAACAACTTCCAAAGTGCACAAACACGACCAAATATTTATTTTTATAAAGGTATAAGCTCAAGTTCAATGTACACCAAGGGTTTAAGGAGATGATGTTTCATAAGCGACAACATAGCGATAATCGCTGTAACAACACTCATACAATCAAACAGTATGTCACAAATATTTCAACAAAGCATCATTATAAGAAGGATAAGATTAAAAGTAAATAAATTAATATTGGCGAGAAACCCCTTTGGGTATCTCTACAAAAGTCCTTTGTAAATATCACAGATGAATGCTTATTTCTCAAAGTGTTCCGTAGGGACCTACTCGCTACTTCTATCTCTTGTTTTTGTCCTTTGCATCACAATGATTATTTATGCCATCCGCTTTTTCAAGCGAGGATTTAAATCCAAACAAAAAATCAAACAACAATATAAACTACCACTCAAGCATTGAATAATAATTTATAGAAACATATATTATACAGTTTACTTAAAGGTAAGTAAGCACACCGAAATTCAAGTGAGTGTTGTCGTGTTTAGGTTTGGTCTAAAATCGAATGATTTTAGCCTGGAATTCAACTAGCTCCAAATTCAACAAAAATTGTTACAATGCGTAGCTAACGTTTCTACATGTCCAACGCAACTGATTGCGTTTGATCAGACCACATACAAGCAATATATGAATTTTTTAAGTTGTCAGATTAATTTAAATAATTAATTACTTAATTAATAACTAATCACCTCATTTGAATTAAACTATAATCTTCCGCGAATAGATAATCCCTTCCCACCTAAACAGATACGTGCACGCAAGTACAAAGGGATACCCATGGCCGCACCTTCCATCGGCCATACTCCTCCGATACCTGATGAAACGAAGCCGCACCACCTCCATCGTCCTTATCTTCTCGCGCTCTTCCTCCTTGAACAATCAGATCCAAGCTCTGTCCACCTGGTCGAATCATGGAACTCTCCCATCTGCCTTGAGCTGGCAAAAGTCGCGACCACCTATTGGTATCGATCTCCACCAAACTCAGCCGCAAGCTGCATTATTCGCCCACAAAGCCAAATCCACTCTCCGTTTCGTCAAACACTGCCTCAAATTTTGTCTAAAGCTAAACCTAGCTTTAGCTCCAAATGTCGACTTCTGCCAAATCAGACTGCACCTAATTCCACCAATGTAGAATCAAAGCCCGTCATATCATGAGTCCAATGGAACTAATTTTGTAATATATTGTTGCATAAATATCTCTACTTCGATTTTTGAAGATAAATGTCATTTTTAGTTTACTGTAAATGGACTTGATGGAAAAAGGAGAGTAACAGGCTAAGTGTAGAAATGAACGGGGAATAGTTCAAGTGTTGAAATCTTTTTTTTTTTATTTTATAAATAAAAATCATTTTCTGCTTAAATCATAAGTAAACTAATATTCCCAATCAAGATCTCTAATCTAAATCAAGTCATCATTAATTGAAGTTCAAAATTTTGAATTTGATTTGATCTTTAAAAAAATTTGGAAAGAAATATTTACGGTACTTCGCTGCATAATATCTCTTTCATGTATGGACCGCGAACAACTGAAATGAAAATATGATCGTGCTCCAAAATGCAACACAATCACAAATCAACAATAAAATACAGATTATTATTATGTGAATTTTCAAAAATACAACCATTTACGGTAAAACATGACAAATGAAAAATATAAAGATCTTCCAAATTAAAAATTATGGAAAAATCACTTAAATTTAATTAAAAATACTACAATAAAAATCAAGTCGTTTTATCACCAATTTGATTTTTCTTGTTACTTATTCGAACTATTTATTATTGTAAATAAATTTATAAAATGAGTTCACCATTATTATTTATTAATTAAAACGAGTTAAATAAGGCTATTAAATTTATTAATTAATATTTAATTCATAATTAAAATATTTAATTGATCCTTTTATTTGAATATAGGTTATTTAGATTTTTAAACTGCAATTATTTAAATATTTATGGTAATTCAATATTCAAAATCAATGATAAATTCCAGGATGCTATAAGAACATTTATTTCCATATATTAATTTATCAAAGCTCTCCCTCTAAAAAGGACCACTGTCCATAAATTAACCAAAGTGAGATCTTTGCTTTGTTTGGAATTACAAGGAATTTTTTTTTCCATTTAACGAAAGTGACAGTGTAAACTATTGAAAAGAACATCCATACCCTGCATATCTCTTTCCCATATTTGGTACATTCCTTACTAATTCAGACGTCGCATTTTTATACATATTTTGGAATTGATAAATTTATGGAAGTTACATGGAAAACTGCTCCAAATAAATCAAAATATAGAAATTCATATTCCAAACCAAATAGGGCAACCTAACTTACAACTCAATTATAAACCTGGGATATTTTTGCAACTTTTCCAGCATTCTACAACTAAATATGTAGGATTGATTAAAAATTTCCGAACAGGTTGTACATACTATTCCTATTTTATTCATATCTTAAAACCTTTACCCTACCTTGCCTAAATAGTGATCCATATCTGCTCCATACAATTTTTTTGGTTTAGACTTCACCATTCTTAAAACTAAAATTTCACAATGATAAAGTACCTTATCTGAAACCTTTAACTTTAAAATTTTGAACTTGAAAACCCTTTCTGTCAATTTCAAAGATTGCATGGTTCCCAAAAGGAGCCATTAAAATTTCTCTTTTTTCTAATCAAAAATTACTTTCTAAGGACTTTCTACAACAAATATTCATTGTAATGACCTGCCTTTTCGAACCTCAAAATTTGACACTAACCATAGTATTTACATGCCGAGAATCCAAGTGCCAAAAAGATAGATTTCTTAGGGAAAAAGAAAGAAAAGACAGAACAAAATCTCCCATCATGACGAGTAGTACCCACACAACAGATCTTTACAAAATAAAAATGTAATATACATATATCAAATCAGAAGGCACCAATTAATCATCATCCTGGACAGTTATAACAACATGTCCTCACAAATGCTGATAAATATAAACAATCAATGCAGCAGAAATAACATATATACGTGAGTACGTCTTGGAGGCCTCCAGCTCGTCTCCTAAAGCTCCAAAGCATTCATATCTTGATATGAAAATATGGTCGTCTGACCCGAGTATTATAAGAAAATAATGTCTAGATCAGTCCGGTAAACCAGTGTGAGAAACACACATCAAATGGTTTTAATATTATAATACCTTTCAAAATAAAAGTATCTCGTAAGATCACGCCACACATAAACATGAATGGGCTTTTCTCTTATAATAACCAAATAATTTATAGGAAATCTTCTGATATTATAATAATGTCTAGGGTTTAAAATATATATTGAATCTTAACCAAAATTGTGACATTAATTAAATCCAAGCATAACAGGTATACAGCTATGTCCGAAGGCACTTATTGGAGAATGTATACCACACATGACAAGGTAAGGGTCTACCTTCCGTACAATACACCTTTAGAGAAAATGTACCAAGGCTGCCTTAATTGCACCTCTGCTACTTAGGACCAGCCTACCTCTTCCTGGATAGCACTAGATATGATCACCCCTGTCATCCCTGACATACTGTTTCCATGGCCATAAACATACATAATCCATAAATAAATGTCAATCTAGATATAATTAATGATCATAACCTATGAGACGACCCACATAACCCTACGGTACATCCCTGCTTTAGTCATTCCGATTGTGAGGCCTGAGGCTACATTTTACTTTTTAGCAAATCCTACTTAGAATGCTAACACTGCCCTTCAGGAAACAATGCAAAGCCAGTGTTCGACCATACAAGTTTGTTCCACGACTAAATAGAACCAAAGGCACTACTTCTACTACACCCTTTTTGTAATCACCCTCAGGATTAATAGCAAGTAGCTGTTGCACTTCAAAGAAATCCATCTTCGATTCCATCGTCTTTAGGATGTCTCCAATTCGAATGCTTATGTCTATTTGAAGTGATTTTCGAATAATATATCCGATCTAGGTCTCTCTGAACGAACAATGGTATTCTAAAAATAGACCAAGATTTAATAGTCGGTTATTTAACTATCAAATAATAAAACGATTCAACTAGAGATCTATCCAGCATGGTTAAGAACAAAGCAACCATAAAGCCTCTTTAATTAATCATTTTGTTAATTAAAATTACTTTCAAATATTTATATTAAAATACCTTTTCAAAAGATATATTCACAGACCCTTTTTACTCTTTCAAATACTTGGAGAAAATATCAATATACTTATCTCAATTGCATAATTATACTCACAAAACATTTTCCTTTCAATACATAGAAAACTTTTCCATATACTTAAACCAACATATAAGTAGTAATCACAAAATGCTACATTTCCAATACTTAGAAAATATACTCATATACATATCTCAATTGTATAATTATATTCACAAATCTTTAAAATATTTTATTTCCAAAACCATACTTAATTGGGTTAAAGCAAATGCATTTGAAATTGTCTGTAATGATAAACATTTCTCATTTTTGGTGTTAAGTAAATGGATCTTATAGAAATCAAACCAAATATACTTAACACAACTTCCCGATTTCAAATAGTACCATCTCTCGATTAACAATATAATCAGACAAGTTGGAAAACTAACCCTGCCTTAACACACGTTCTTAATTCTCAAGATAGAGATGAGTTTTCATAACTCATAATTTGGTGTTAAGTATGGATAGAACATTTTCCATACCAACGTAATTTAAACAATCTTTTACGGAAATTAATCCCATTCCTTTTATAAACTACGTATAAAACTTCTTTCTAAAAAGATCCTTTCCATATTTACAAAACTCATTTCTATAAATGTCTTTTCTATTTATAAAACTTTTTTATATTTATAAAACTCTTTTATATAAATAAAAATATGTTATATAAATAAAACGCTTCTACAAAACATCTTTTATAAAATACTCATTTATAAAACTCTTTTTATAAATTTTGAAATATAGTTACAAAACTCCTTTATAAAACAATTCCAAATATAAACCAAACACCAAATATAAAAAACCTTCAAATATTATTATAAATCTCATATATTTCCCTAACACAATCATTCCATACATTACAATAAATTCACAACTGTAATTTATTTCTTCAATTTATCAAAATGATAATATTCCCTTATATAAAACGCATTTATAATCGTATTCTTTTATTTATAAAATACCACTTATAAATATCTCTTTAATTTATAAAATAATATAATTAATTTAAAATGTTTCATTGATATTTATTTCCAAAATGTTTCTATTTTCTTTAATACACAAAATCACCTTATAATAAAAGATAACCCCTTTTATTCCGTTCAAAATAAACATTCATTATTATAATAATTTTCTATGAAAATAAACACTTTCCAAAATAATCTTAAAACACTTACATATACACATACACTAGAAAGAATAATAAAAGAAGTTGAAGTAATAATAGAGAAGTACAAAAACTATTTTTGAATAAAATATCTCAGAAATTCAAAAGGGTCGGATTAAAAGTCATATTCCCAAATTGAAACCATTTCTAGCTCAAAACAATAATTATTAGCATTTCAAGATACTATAATGAGGCCAATAGTTACTATAGCACTTAACCAATGCTATCATTACCTTTTCCACTAAAATGGTTAGATATTTAACATATGTCAGTGTCACATCCAATATGGTCAAACAATCAAATTTTAACATTTGACAATCTATATAACATGTATATGACAAAACTAAAATCAACACATATATAACTGGAATTAAGAATTGCAACGACGAGAAATCTAGATTTCTCTATAAGATTCGCTGTATTTCATTTTAGATGTCATTCGCTTTTCAAAAGTGGATATTTCACCAAATCAAACAAAAAATTTATCCAAACAAAAACAGTAAATTTTATCTACTATATATCACATTGATTATGCAAAAATGCGAGTTTAACTCATCGTGGTTCTAGTTGACGCTAAAGATTTCAAGCTTAAACTAGAATCGAATGACGTTCGATTTTAGCTCAAAATTCCACTTGCTCCAAATTCGATCAAACCAATTCCATCGTGTAGCTATCACCAACGCAACATAAAAAATCTAGCCTCGGTTGGACCTCGTATGAGAGAGTTACCGATTTAATATGATTTTGACTTTTAAAAACATTAATTAAATATTTAATTAACAATTAATTTAAACTAGTCCCAACTAAAACCTTCTTCTCCTTATCCCTAATCCATCCCTCTTGCATATGATATCACGATACACACACCCAGGCTGTGCACGCTTCCACCTTCCCCACTGCCTTGGGCCTTCATTTGACAATGTGACTTCACCATTGCTTCTCTCTTCTAGAACTCCACCTCCCCGACACCACCACTTCACCTCCGCCTTGCCTGACCAAAACCCTACCTGCTGCAAACTTCTATGACCCCAAATTGTTGCATCCTCCAATGCTCCATCGAGCATCACCATTTTCGAGTTGCCAACTCCTCATCACACCATAAACCCAAATGCAAACTCGAATACCTCCAACTCTTCCTGCATTTAGATCAAATCGACACCCTAGTTCTATTGCTTTAGGTCAAACACTACCATCCACCATCAATCGCTTCCATCCCTACCCAGAAATGAAGCTTACTCCAGAACAAACTCACCGAAACAAATCTAATATATTTTTTGTTGAGAAAATCATTGCCTTTGATTTTTGAAGATGGAAATCGATTTTTTTTATTGTAAAAATTCGAACAACTATGAATCTCAACCGCAACCCACAAATAGGAGCTGCACTAACCCATACTCATGTAGAAATATGGATCTACACTCCGCGAGATCAAAGATTTAAGCTTTTAATTTTTTCGATGAGTATTTGATTTTTTTTGAGTTTTTCCAAAGGTGGCTTTCATTTTCTTATTTTCTTTTAAACTTACTGGAGGAGGTGGTGAATGAAACAGTGGGAGAAAATGAAGTCAAGAGTTAGATTATAGTAATTCACAAATTTCTGACATCACGTTGCAAAGCATTTGTCCGCGTACGAACCGCGATCGACAAAACAAAAATACAATCACGCAAAAAAATGCGACACGATCCCAAATCCATAAAAATATACACTGATTATCTTGTTCCATAAAATCACAATAATACCATAGTGTACCGAAAAACCATCAAATAATAATTTAAATATTTTTCAGGTTAAAAATTATGGAAAAATCATATAAATTAAATTAAATACTACACTAAAAATCGAGTCGTTATATCAAATCAAATCTATTTAAATAAATTAAATATTCCTATTCGAAATGTTAAAAATTTGGATCGTTACATTCTCCTACTTAAGAGAATTTCTTCTCTTAAATTCCTAAAGGAAGAAAAATGTCTTCATACCCTTAAGCTTTTAAAACTAATTTACTAAAACAAAATTTTAAAATTTTAAAATCTCATTAGTTATAAATTTTTTTGATAGCATCTCCTTTGTGCGGCTTGATCGAAAAAAATAGAACCCGCCACAACGGGCCCATACCAACAAAAGAAAACAAAAACCCAAAAATAGCCTCCCATATCTG